>JAJONR010000967.1:0-192438 GCA_029582245.1 Solanum etuberosum | reverse complement strand
GTTTAAGACCTTAGAAAAATAAAAAAAATTAATTAAAAAATATAAATAACTTTGCATCTCAAAAATAAAAAATTAAAAAAAAATTAAAATTAAACCTCCGATTACTAATTAGCTTGAGCCGCCACCGCTCTTGTCTCAAGCTCTTTCTCCATAAGGACCATATACACTTTATAATAAAATACACAACATGATACAAGAAAATACATTTAATAAAGTAAACGTGACATAATTATAACTAAATATTACCTTCTTAGAAAAACTTCGGGCGTACAGAAGATCAGGATACTGCTCAATGGCTTCTTCTATCTTTTTCATTTTGTCTATCCCTAAGTCGTTCTCCCTTTTTCCACACATCGTTAAAACCTTTTATCTTAATAAAGTTTAAAAAAATTATATACTATAAAAAATGTTAAAACAAATTAAACAATTAAACTAACCACATCAAATTTTTGATAGACCACCCTTTTTGGCTTCTACAAAATATTTTTAGTAAGAATAATAGAAAATACATCAAATAATACTAACTATATTTGCTAGATCAAGACATTTATATGTATTTCTTTTTCCTTATATGGATACATTTCTTCGGAGATAATAATTCTATAATCCTTTAGTCTTCAACAAACAATATACGGTGCTCTAAATAATCCAATTACAGAACCTTCCGTCAGAATAACTAAGAAACAAAAGAATTCTTAAACTCGACGGTAAAAAGTGGTATAGGGTTTCGAGCAATTTAATTATAGTCAATGATTTGATCAATAAGTATAGTCTTACTCAAAATTGACGGTAAAAAGTGGTATAGGGTTTCAAGCAATTTGATTATAGTCAATAATTTGATCAATAAGTATAGTCTTGTTCAAAATCGACGGTAAAAAAGTGGTATATGATTTCGAGCAATTTGATTATTGTCAATGATTTGATCAATAAGTATAGTCCGAACAAACAAGTAATTAGCAAATCATAAATTAGACATAGTACAAGATCCAATTAAATAAGTTTATAAGACATAACAAGTGATAGTCAACAAAGAAATCATAATCTATAGTGAAATAAAATCTTATTTATGATGTTATTTTGCTTAATTAATTCATATTATGTAACTGTGTTAATTTCTAATGATTAATTTATTTGAAGCAGAAAATAGTAGACAAGGCAGCTGCTATTTGTGGGGCTTGAGAAATATAAATAGGGCCAGCCCATGCGCTAAATAAAAATTAATTAAAAAAATAAAAATAAAATAAAGTATTAAAAATAACAAGACTCCAAACTTAAAATCTATTTAATGTCATAAATATTAAAATTTAAATACAAATTATGTTTATAAAATATGTTTTACCTAAAATAAAAACTCTCTATAATTTTATTTGTGTATTTTATTGACAAGTAGTAACTATAAACACCATATAATATCGTCTTGTCAATATTTATGATAATATTTTTAAATTATAAATTGATTTAAAAATTATATTTTTAAAAAATTGGGTTGGCCCGACACAGCCCGTAGCCCACATACTTGTAGGTTGGGCTGATCATTTTCTGGCCCACAAAAAAAATGGATCAGCCCGGCCTGACCCCTTCAAACTTCAAAGCCTATATGGGTTAGCCCGAATGTGGTGGGTCAGCTCATATTGACAATTCTACTTTCAAGTGTTTGGTTCCAAAAAGAATTTAAAAAAATCGGGAGAATATTTTTTACCAAATAAAAAACGAAAAGAAAAATGATTTATTAGCTACCTCTTTAATTTCACTTTTGGATGAATGATGGAAGTCATAAACTCCAAAAAAAAAAAAAAAAAAAAAAAAAACTTAATTTCGCTTATCACACGCATCTTAGATTTCTCCTATTTTACTTTCATGTCAATTATATATACCAACAATTATATGTGTCGTTCTATTTCGTACCTCACACTCAATATGTTTGACATATAATATTTGGCATACACAATGTTAACGACATTTATTTCCCAAATAAATCACAACTTCCAAATTTAATTACAAATTCAGCATTTACTCTATATTGAGATAAGTTAAATACGTAACTAAACTACGGATTATTTTACCAAACCCATGATAGCCCCATTTCTTTCCATAAGTGTTCTTTGCTAGATAGTAGTCAACTCCTCTCTCTCTCCATATCCCACAATTAGTAGGGCGTGCAACTTTGGTTCAACTTTTGTTTTAATCTCCTATTCTCTTGCTTCAACCTCTTTCGCCGTAAGGCTTCTCATATACACTTTCCGATAAAATACACAACATGATACGACATGAAAAAATACAATTAATAACTTAAACTTGACTTTATTATAACCAAATATTACCTTCTCAATGATGACTCGTTATCTTTAAAAATGAGGCATTTTTTATCCTTCTTAGTCCCCAAATTTGAAGGGCTCAATTTTTTATAGTAGTAATAAAATTATTATAAGTATTTTTTAACAAAAATAATTATACTAGATCTTTTAATTGTTTGTCTTTCTTTTAGTTTGTTTCGAAACTCTAAAGAATGTTTCTTTCTTTTTTGTCAATTTTTAAATTTAACTTCCACATGATATGTTTAAGACAAGATTAAAAAATATTTTGATATTATATATATATATATATATATATGTATCTTTAGTTTAAGACCATAGAAAAAAAAAATTATGCTCTTGTCTCAAGCTCTTTCTCCGTAAGGCACATATACACTTTCTGATAAAATAAACAATATGATATAATATGAGAAAACACATTTAATAAAGTAAACATGATTTAATTATAATCAAATATTATTCGCGATATTTAGAAAAACTCTGGCCGTACGGAATTGTGCGGGTCAGTGGTCAATGGCTTCTTCTATCTTTTTCATTTGGTATATTTCTAAGTCATTATCTTTTTTTCCACACAGACAACATTAAAACCCTTTATCTTAATAAACTTCTACAAAGAAAAAAAATTGTTAAATAAAGTAAGAAGAATATATATACTATAAAATAAGTTAAAACAAATTAAACAATTAAACTAACCACTTCTTTCGATGGATTCAGTGTTGCCTCCTTTTTGGCTTTTCGCTGGATTGAGGCATTTATGTGTTTCTTATTCCCATACATTTTTATTTTAGAGATAATTTCATGATCATTTGCATACTCAAATGCTTGATCATAATGGTAACTGAAGGACTCTCTACATTTCAGAAATTTCAACCTTTCAAGATGTCCAGAATGTATGAAAATACAATCTATCAACTGTTGTTTCGAAAGTGAGATCATCTCCCCCTTCAAAATAGCGTAGGATGGTGTAATTACTTCGATATTATAAGTTTTTTTTCAAAATTATATGGCGTATAGTAAAATTTTAATTACATCCACATAATTATATTATTATTATAATAAAACAAAGTTTAATCACTTGATTTATTATTATTATTTTTGATTTTCTATATAATCAATACATAATAATAATTTCATTAGATAAGACATTTGATATAAAATATATTTAAACATATACATAGTAACCGACATTGCAAACTAAAACTTGTGTAAAATTAAAATAATAAAGATACAAATATTCTCTTATTATATAAGAGAGAGTTACAAATGAAGCAGCCATCACACCGTCAACATGTATGCTTTTAAAGATTAAAATTGAATTTAAGGGTTATTTTGATCATTTAAGGATTTTCTTTTAAACTTCAAGCTTTAATTATTTGTGTTGTACTACTGGTTCTGTTCTGTTCAGAGGGCATTTCCGGAACATTAGAAAAAATCATTTTTTGTTCCTTTTTTAATTTTAATTACTGCATAAGTTTTTTTGAGTGGTGAGACCTTCTTTAATTTTATTATTTTGAATATCGATAATATTTGTGTAAATTTCCGAATTATTTTGTGTAAAAAATTAATGATCGATAAAAAAAATCTTTGATGATGGATATCCAATAGGTCTCTTCATATTTTAGATAAAATCATTCAATTCAATATGTTTTAAAATTTATTAATATAAATAATATTTATTGAGTATTTATTTTACATTTAATGAGATAATTTAAAATTGTTTAACTAACGCCACTTAAGAAAATAAGTTTGTAAATAAATATTTGGTCCGTGCATAAAAATAAAATAAACTTATATAATAAAAACTACTTAAATTTATCAAAGTTAATACTAATATTTATCATGTATTCATTTTAGAGTTAATATGAACGTTTACTACCACGTAAATATATTATAATTTATTCAAATTTAAAATTATTTGATCAGCATCAACTAAAAAAATTAATTTTTAAATAAATATTGGGCTCGTGCACTGCACGGTTCTTCGTCAGTAGTGTATATAATAAGTTGCACTATACAACTTTGATTTCATAAAAATCTATAGCAATCCACAACAAATAAGTATGAAAATTGTTACTGCTAAACACTTGCTCGGTAATTCAATTGATGTCACACAATGATCTTCTTCAAATTGAGGATAAATTAATTAAGTTCATTTTCTATATCACCAAAATTGAAAACACCAAATCTAACATGAATACACCAAATGAAAGAGAGAAAAAACATAAATAAAGGAGTCAATTTAGAGAAGGTAATGTAATTTTATTATTATCTTGTAAAAGTAGATAAATTATTTTTTTAAAATCTTCAACTCAATGCCTGATTAGATATATATATATATACTAAAACACTTACTCATTAAAGTTTCTATCTATAGATCAAAATAAAACTCATTAAAGTAATAATACTACCTCCGTCTACTTTTAATTGTCATAGTTTTCCTTTATAGAGTCAAACTGTAAAAACTTTGACTAACATTTTATGATGTATTTTTTCATCATATTGATTGCAAAAAATTGCAATTTATAGTACTTTTTATATAGTTTTCGAATATCTAAATTTTTTGTTTAAAATATCGAATTAATATAATCTAATTTAACTTTAAAAATTAATCAAATTGACTTTCAAAAAACGTAAGATGACAAATAAAAATGGACGGTGGAAGTAACACTTACCACATTTGTCTTGATCGTCGATACTAAGGAGGCAATTTTTGCCCACCCACGTAAATTTGACCTAAAAAAACAAAGAAAGGATTATATACTTTACTACTAAAAAAATAAAACACATTCCTAAAGAAACTCAATTGAGCAATCTATTGAAGATATTAGAATGGGTTGATTTAGAAATTGAGTTCGGTTTTGACCTGCCCAAGTTTACTTTGGGCTCAAATGGGCTAAAAATTGGATTGGATCCTGACTTGCCTAATTTGACACGGTTAACCTCAATAATTTCAATATATTGTTATTTATCTTTTAAAACCACAATTTAAATTTCAACTTAAGAAAATTTTAAAAAATAAGTTACACATGGATAGATAAATCCTAAAAGATACAAAATAGATAGCAATTCATACCTTCAATATAGAAACATACATACATCAATGCAAATAAAGAGTCGGGTTGAAATTGGAGATTAGATTGGGTTCGATTGAGGATTCTCTTAAAATGGGTTAAAGTTTTAATGGATTGAAACTTGAGATTGAAGCCAATACAAATTATCATGAGCACAACCCTTAAAAGTCTATCCACAATTTAATTTCAAATGGGCTAAAAATTGGATTGGGTCCTGACTAGCCCAATTTGACTCGCTTAACCTCAATAATTTCAATATATTGTTATTTAACTTTTATAACCATAATTTAAATTTCAATTCAAGAAAATTTTAAAAAATAAATTACAAATGGATAGATAAATCCTAAAAGATATAATATAGATAGCAATTCATACATCAATGCAAATAAAGAATTGGGTTGAAATTGAAGATTAAATTGGGCTCGATTAAGGATTCACTTAAAATGGATTAAAGCTTTAATGGGTTGAGACTTGAGAATGAAGCCAATACAAAATCTCCTGAGACTAACCCTTAAAATTCTGGACGGATTACCTATAGTTGGGCTCACTTTTGACCCCTACTCTCGGCTCCAGCCAGAGGTTTCATGATTATGTACAACACTATGCAGATAGAGCAAAAAGAATCTCATGAGAAACATATATTAGTTATGTTTATATTAATTATACATAAATTATTTTTATGCATTATTTGGTTTGATATATTAAAAATAACATATATTGCTTTAAAAAATTAATTATAAAGATATCCTCCACAATTATGATTGTAATAAAAAGTTGAGGGCGATTGAGTCTTTAATTATGTTAATGCATGCATTAAAAACATTACATTATTAATACCTAGAAATCCATGATATTAATATACCTACCTTAATACACAATAGAGTGTATAACTAATACAAGCTTTAGACATACATGAAAAAAGTGTACCAAACAAGCTACTATTAATACCCAAAGTTAACATAATATATATACATGCATAATTCTCCTATTACACTCTACCAATACATGTATTATTTCTGAGGAAATGATCAAAATGGTCCTCCATGTATATGTGTTGATTTATTTTGGTCCTTAATATATACCACTTGACAGAAATAGTCCGAGAAAAGACATAAGTCGCCACTAAAGTTGTCCCGAATTTTTAAAAAAAAACCTTAATTTTGCGGGTGTCCTATTACCCCATTGACCAACTTCAAAATAGTATGTACGCCCCATTTTTCACCCAATACCACTTATACAAAAATATTTGTAAGTCACGCACTAATAATCATTTGCCATGTGTTAAAAGTAATTTTTAATTATTTTTATTTGATTTCTTTACTTTACTTTTTCTTTTTTTCTTTTTCTCTTTCTTCTTCACCTCAATTGTTCCATTCCCTTCATCATTTTCTTGGGAAAATTTGTTTCATGTTCTTTGCTGGTGTCACTTGTAATGGACTTTTGCCAACTTCTTTACACTTTGTGTCCCTTTAGCAGGCAACATTCACTTCTGCCTATTTGCTACCACCAATTAATTTATTTATGAAAATAAATATCGTCAAATAATCAAAATCTAAATACTCAAAATACCACCAAGTCAAAATTTGAAATTTAAATCACCACCTTTTCCAACTCCTTACTCCCAAATCGAGTTTTCCATAGTATTACTACTCCCAAATCCCAATTTTGATTTGTAGGATGAAAAAAATTACTGAACTAATTTGTTTTCCAAAAAAAAAAAAGAATAAGAATGAACACAATAACATTAATTTAAAAAAAACAATGACCATAAAGAAAAAAAAATGAAGGAAGACATGGATGCCCCAAGAAATATGGGTAAGCTAATGATGGTAGGGAAGATGAAAAAAAAGATTTGAAAAAATAAAAAATATTCCTAATAAAGTAAAAAAAATTAATACATGGGTTTTTATGTTTTTTTTTTCAAAATAAGTCAAATTGGGGTGCCACATGGCAATTTTACGTTGGTATGAAGCTGTATCAAGAGTCTTGACGCACTTATATTCCGTGACAACACGAGTGGTGTTAAAATTAGTCAAATTGGTATATTTATTGTGGATTTAGATGGTTTTGTGGTGTAATAGGACACCTGCAAAGTTAAGGTGTCTTTTTGAAAATTCAGGATAACTTGACTTTATGTCTTTTCTCAAATAGTCCTTAATATATACAAATTGAGTATCATTTTGATCCTAAACCCTAAATTTAACCTTTCTCTGTTAAAAACTAACGTCTCATTCCTAACTCATTTCTCTCCTCCTTGGTTGCTCTGCATTCCTGTCTTCTCTCAAAACTGCATCAGCTTCTTAAAATTTTTAAAAACTCATCTCTTGTCAACTCCTCATCTTCTTTTAGAAAAATTCAATACTCATTATGATTTGAGCAGCTTGTTTCATTTTTCATTAATGGTATGAACGACTTTATTTTTAGACACATTGACTGAATCAAAAAAATTATTTAAACTGGTAATATAATGAATTAAGAAGTAGCATATCCATGCTTTTGGATGACATAGACACGAAAAAATTCTCCATTATTTTATTACTATTTAGTTTATAATCTCTTTCGAATGACTAAGCTGATTTTTGGATTGGATAAGCTAATTGGTTAATTCAATGAAACATGAAAATTGAAATCAATAGGTGAGTCTTTTTTGCCCTTCCACTGAAGCTATAAATTACTTGAAAGAAAGAACAAGAAAAAACATTTTTTTAGGTTGCAGAAGTTATGGGTGAGTTTGAATAAGCAATATATGGGTGGATTAGTATCCTATATTGAGGAAGAACAAGTACAGAAGAACCAGAGAAGAGAGACCTTGGAAGGAGACGTTAGTTTTTAACAGTGAAAAGTTAAATTTAGGGTTTAGGACCAAAATGATACTCATTTTGCATACATTAAGAACTATTTCTATCAAGTGCCATATACATGAAGGACCATTTTGATCATTTTCTCTATTATTTCTCCTAATACACTCTACCAAATGACTCTTTAAGTGTATTTTACTCTTTTCCAATTTTAGGTGTATTTTATATAAGGAAAAATATTTTTAAGCGTTTGGCTGTAAAAAAAATAAAAATTGGGAGAATATTTTTCACCAAATAAAAAAAGAACAGAAAAAATGACTTACCTTGCTCTTGGATGGATCATGGAAGTCACTTTCTTATACGATTATCACAATTTTTACCTCCACGTCATTATTTTAACCAACACTTAAACATTATTACCAATATTCAATAGTAATAATCTTTTTTGTTAAAACATTACACAGTGCTAATATTATTATCAATCACTAATAAATACATTTTCTTGAAAATATTATCCACTCTCCAATTATATATTATTGTACGTAGCCCGATATTGCAGCTCTTGATGTAAATATACTGGCAGCATTTCTTCCTCATGAAGGAGACAATGGATTTAATCTTATATATATATATACTGATAGCACAATTTAACTTACAACTATATGGTATTGTTATACGTCCGTTTAACGTAAAAGAACATAAACATAACTTATACTAGCTCGTACATGATAACCTTCCAAGTTTCATTGAGAAAACGATTTAACTTACGTTTCTTATCTTAATTAATTCATGTGTAGAATGGAATGAAGACACAGCCAACCTAGAAAAAACAGAACCAATTATAAATCATATAAGAATTAGCTGAATTCTGAAACAGAATTATGCATTTTTAAAAGGCGAATTCTTGAGAATTTCAGGTTTTCTATATATCGACTAAGAACTGGGAAAGTTTTTTTTTTTTCTTTTTAACTAACAAATGATTTAAAGACAGAATTTAAGGACGTTCATTACATGTCGGGTGTGTATTCTAAGTACCGATCCTTAAATAGTCATCTTCAACAGAATTGATTTTTGTTTTTGTTTTACCACACCCCCCGGTGTCGACTAAATCCGAATTCGCGCCAGAAAATTTCACATGAGGGTAAAGTACTCACTAACAAAGGTGACTCCGTACCCTAGAGAACTCGAATCCGAGACCTCTTGGTTAAAAATGAAGGAATACTTACCACTCCACCACAAACCTTCGGTAGGTCTACAAAATTGAATGTAAGTATAGGTTCGACCTTGAACCTTTTACAAACCATCTTGATATAGATGTCTGCCTGTCTATATTAAATAAATAAAAGGTACGCAGTTATAATTCCAAAATATTGGTTAGTAATCTTCCTAGTTATTGGGTAGCTTGTTAACTCTCTGTTCTTGTCTATATTGGATCATTATTCATTCCTCTTCAATCACTCAGACCTCACGAGATGACTTGCTGAGTTAATTCGAATTTAATCGAACTTCTGTATCAATTAGTCATTGTCCATGATTATACAAAAGAACAATGAACATTTGGCACATTAACACAATTTAGAAGATTTCTTTTTCCATTTCTCGAAACATGGCTCAACTCGGCCATAAAATTAACTTTACATATAAATCAATCCTAAGCGCCTACCTCAAAACAGCTTCCTACTGACAACCAAGAGCAAGGTCGAAAATCTCAAATTTCATTTCTGATATGCTCTTTCCTTTCACCACTAATAATATACAAGTAAAAATGGACTCTCACTTCTGCAAGAAGCATTCCAAGGATGATCAAACGGCAAAAAACAAACAGGTATCATATGCAACAGGTCAATGCTTGCCTAAACTGTGACCATCTCTGTTCTTGGAACTCCAGGCTTCGTCTCCAAACACTTCCTCAATCATAGAGCAGGTTGGTAACAAATCAACTTCATTCTTAGCACAGCTCAAGTACCCCATGTCCCATTCTTTACCATTAGATGGCTCCATCACAAAATCATGCACACTGCCAATGCCAACACCAGCAAAATGACTTGCCCAGTGTTTACAATCATCAGTTTTTACCTGTGGTGTTTCTGAAGAAGCCCCAGCTGCATCAGTGGTACAAGAGTTATCTTCGACATCATGGTTACCCACTTCATTTGAATGATGACTGTCTAGAGGCTGAATATTGTGTCCACAACTACTGTTACTATCAATCAATTCATCGGGACATGCTTTTGACACATCACTCAAGACCTTCCTCCTGCAAAAGTTTATCGTCCGATAATCTTCAAAGGTTGCAACACCAGCTTCTTCATCATATGCTTGTTTTTCATTCACATATATCTCATTGTGACCAGGATAATTTTGATATATTGGTGACTCAACCACAGAATCCTCATCATCATCTGTCATTTGAGCTCCCGTAGCAACAACGTCGTCATCGATCTCCTGCCATTCATCGTTATCACTGTCTATATTTGATGGGTCAAACCTATTCTGCTTGGCACGCTTCCGCAAAATAAAGACATTGAAGTAATAGCTAACGAGATCTCTCCTGCTCCGTGAAGGAAACTCAACAGCAAGGTGGTCCCAGAAATTCCTGCCTAGTGCTGCAGGATTGGAAAATACAACTTCATGAAATAATTCCTCTTCCTCTTCACTCCATTTCTCTGCCACTACCTCTCCCATATCATAAACACCCAACCTAACAAATGTTTCCTCACCCAAGGCCTCCTTAAGTTTCTCCCTTGCTTCCATGATGTGCAGCCGAACACATCCAAAGGAACCAGCATCTTCACAGGAGCACCCAATTTTTCCTGCTCCAACATTCTCCTCGTGGTCTGCAGGTAATTCCAATTTAGGCATTGGAATGATACATGTCCCAGCAAGTTTATTTTCTTCATCACGATAATCCACAAAATTTGATTCTAGAGCTTGAGATGGAAGATTTGGGCTGTCTTGAATGCTCTCCATCAAGGATATATTTTTACTATCATATTCACCCCATTCTGGTAATTCAGCTTGGAAATCTGGTCCAATGGGAACCAATTTCCGAGGAGGATTGTTCAAAAGAGGGGAATAGACCTCCATTGGATGAATAACAACTCTGAATGGAGGATCAGTATTGTAATATTTAGAAGCCGTCAATACGTGAAAAGGCACCTCGGACCTGATGTCTTCTTCGCTGGTGCTACTAGAGGTCCGAGAAGAGTTTGAAGCAGAGCCATGAATGCTCGTCTCAATTGCTTTCTCAGAAGAAACAGGAACTGCAGCCACATCGCAACTATCAGGTCTCTTCTCACTGAAAGCTTTGACTTCTGAAAATTTCTCCTCATCTCCACCTACCAAAGACCATAAATTTAGATCATCCAAGGATAAGGATATCCACAAATTAATTCACATCCAAACATGCTGCTAAAAGAGCAACCTCCTAATGACAAGCTGCTTGCCAAGAGTATTTAAAGTTTGTGTAAATAAAAGCATTCTAACCATTATTCACAAAGCAGTTAAAACAACGTAAATCATTTCAGGAATTTGATAGAAAAATCTCTTCCTAACCTGAAGTGTAAGAGTTAGGAGCCACTGATTCACACGGAAACTGCAAAAAGGAAACTAGATGACTACTCGGTTCTACATGTCTCGGCTGCTTAGATGAAACCTCATACAACTTTTCTTCACTGTATGGTCTTTTTTGCACCATATTTAACTGCAAAAGGAAGTTGAAGAAGGTGTTAAGCAGATTCAGAAAAGGGAAAATGGAGGAGAATTAAGTTCCACACTCAAAAACATTAATGCAACCAATTCCATAAGACACAAAAGATATCCAGAGCATTCTTCAAACAAAAAATACATGAGAGATGTAGCCACAACATCCAGCATTGAACACAAAAATGAAATCTTTTTAGTCATAGCTAATCACAACATTGAGAATTTCTAGTTAAAGATAATAAAACTCCCCCCCTCAAAAAAAAAAAGAATTGACACTAACAAAATACTGCATAACAACAGAAACTAAACTATCAATAGCATAGTAATAAAGAAGAAGAGAAAAATTCAGAGAGAATGTTGAAGGAAGTAGCAAAATAGAACACCCGTATGATAGTAAAGAACAAATATAGACAAGACCACAAATTGTAAAGCACAATTGCACTTTCAGGAAGATAAACAGTCCACTCTGTTTCAAGCAAAGAATCTAAGTAATAGTTGAAAAGGTTGCCACTCAAGAGGTAAAGATCTAACGGACATAGCAATCATCATTTGTATAAGAAGTTTCTAATTTGTGACACGTGGCACGTGTACAGTGAAAATGGAGTTCAGAAAGTTTGATAATAAAAATCTAAATATTAAAAAAAAAAATTGTTTATTTACATGTGCAAAATAAACAATTTTTTTATTAAAAAAAAAAGGGTGGGATCTTTGGTTTTGAGCTAATTACAATCAATCGACAGTCGAATTCAGGAAATCAGATGTATTTTTTTGTTTTGTTCTGGAAATCGTGACCTAAAATGATTTAATTACAATTTTATGAATATAAAAAACCTAACCCTAGATCCCCAAATTTGAAATCGATGTAAAAAATTCAAAAAAAATCAAATCGACCAGAAATGATGCGACGAATCGCAGATCGAGCAAGAAGAAAGACTGTTTAAACAAAAAAATCCTCAAAATCACAAACGAAAAAAGAAACACAATCGATCCTTTTTATTTCTCAAGAAATCAAGAGATGATAACAAAATCAAGCTAGAAACTAAATTAATTTCATGAAATGATGGTAGATCTAACAGATCTGATGAAAAAAACGATAGATCTGAAACCCTAACCTCAGAATTCGTTTTCCAGACGGATAGATCCAAAAGAGGTACCAATCGATAGAGAATGAAACTAATTAGAAGGATCGGAGGTTGATTTGATCTTCAAGAAGAAAAATCAAGGTCGATTGAAGGGGGAAAAGATGAGAAATTGGAATTGGGGAAAAAATTGTTGACGAAAAAATAGAGGGTAAAGGTAGGTCAAAGGGGATTCGGTTATTGATGTGCCCGAAATAGTAACGCGTGTGGTCAAAAAGGGACTCCGTAATCAGAGGTAATTACGACAAATGCCCCTAGTATTGGAAAATAATGGCTGCCCCACTTTAGACCATTTATTTATGTGTTCAATCTGTGGGCTGAAAGAGTTGGAAAGAAGTGATGTAACACGTGCCATGTGCTAAATAGTTTTATCATATTTTTTAAAACAATTATATTACCTATAATAATAAATTTCTATGATAAGCAGTATTTTTTTATTTTTGAAGTTATATGGTATTATTTGATTAGGCATAAAATTTAAGGAAAACATCTAAAAATTATGGTGCAAAACAAATCTTAAACATTTATATGACTATAAACTATTTCATTAAAAGGTGAAATGAGGATTTTAGAATATAGTTATTTCTAATTATAAAGATGTGACATTAAAATGAGAATTTTAAAATTAAGTTATTTCTAATTATAAATGTGTGACACTGAACTAAGAATTTTATATTAAGTTATTTCTTATTATAGAATATGACATTAAAATGAGAATTTCGAAGTTGAGTTATTGCTAATTATAGAAATATTACACTCTTCTTTATACAAATTAAAAATAAAAGTATGTCACATGAATTAGGAAAAAACTGATAACTTATTATTTCATATCAAATATTTTCCATTAATGTCAAAAAATTGCATCTTGTATGTGAGTTAGAACCTTTTTCCTAGTGAGAAATGTTTTTCGCGTTACACCTTTTTTAAATATATTTTTTCTCTCAACTTGTCTTCAATAGCTTAGTTATTTATCCAATCTTTTCTAATATGTTCACACATTCATCTCAACATTATCATTCTACTACTCTCATCTTCTGAACATATGAAGTTTTTGACTGACCAACATTCTGTCGATACAATATGGTTAGTCTGACCATCACTTTATAAAACTTGTCTTTAAGGTTTGGTGACACATTTTTATCGCACAAGATACCATATGCGAACTTTCATTTCATCTATCTCACAATACGCTGTGCAACATCATAGTCAATCTCCCAATTTCCTTAGATTATTATCATAAATACTTGAATCTCTCTTCGGAATTACTTGTGTATCAATCCTTACTTCCACATCTGTCACAGGAGTTACATCATTTAATTTGCACTCCAGGTACTCTGTCTTAGTCCTACTCAACCTAAACCCTTTAGACTTTAGAGTTTGTCTCCAAACCTCTAACCTATCATCAATTATGTCACGTGTCTCGTCAATCAAAGTTATGTCATATGTAAATAGCATAAACCACGACATCTCTCATTGGATATGTTGTGTCAATTCATCCATCAATAATATAATTAGAAATGGGTAATTAAGAGTCTATCCCTAGTGCATTAATCTCATCTCCACTTGAAGTGCTTGGAGTTTCCTCCTAGTGTCCTCATTGGGTATTGGCTCTGTCATATATACATGTCCTTAACTGTTCTAATTTACGTCACAAGTATACTTGTAGCCTCCAAACATCTCTATAACACCCCTCTTATGGACTTTGTCATAAGCTTTTTCTAGGTCAATGAACAAAACATATAAGTCCCTCTTCCTCTAGCCTATAATGTTTCATCAATCTCCTAATGATATTGTTTATTTAGTCGAACGTTTCAACATGAATCTAAATTGATTTTCGTGAAGTCAATATATCTAATTTTCTTTTATTTTTTTTGGTATAAAGTCAAAGTATTTAAGACATGGCAGCTCCTATGATTCATTTACATACATATCATCCATTTGTTTTATAAACTCACGAGCTATAGAGCGACTAGTAAAATAAAATAATAAAACAATACGAGTATTGAAGTCAATACATAGTTTGAGCAATATTAGCATTTAACAAAAGAAAAATTGAATCTAAATTTATGTTCCTACGTGTTTAGATTTCTCAAACATGAATTTTTAACGTTTAAAACTTGAGTTTTCTTTTCCTAAATAAACTTTGTTCATGCTTGCATCTAAGGATAAAATCTTCAGTATAGTAACTAATAGTATATTTTAAAAAATTTATCATGGATAAAATAAATAAAAAATTCTCTCATGAATTGATTATTTAAGAATACTCTATTAGACAAACGTACAGTTTAGCTCTTCCCACATCGCAAGCAGAGAGGAGAAGTGAGCAAATGCAGTGATATAGAATAAGGGCTGGGCTAACCGATAAACATACTTACCTGGACGGGGTCAATGGGTGATCATGAAGATCCACGGCCTAGGCTGGTGACCTCCATTGCACTTAGAAGGGGTGCTTGCCTAAGGTCGGCTCAAGTGGTCGAGCCTACGTCATAATTTGTGGCAGAGGGGGCCTGTGTTCGCGCGGCCCCTACCCAAATCTAAGTCCAATATTTGGTAATTTCTGGTGTTAGTTTCTGCTCAATCCCAGTATTTTATCACTTCTAGTTCTAGGTCCTGTTTTGTATGTTTGCCAAACTGTTTTTTTAATGTAAATATGTAAGGTGAAATTGCACTAATTGGAAAGTACTTTAAAAAGTCTATGCAAAACCACAAGAAAGTTGAGTCTATTTTGTTTTGTGTGTGAAGAACATAGTTAGGCATTTAGCCAAAACATGCCAAACAATGTACTTAAAAAAACTTGCCTAACAGAATTAGTTAGAGGGACTAAGTGTACTACTGATCTAAAAGAAAAAAAGGTCTAGAATTTACTAGAGGTTGGTTTGGCTAATTTACGTTATGATACCATATGATATTGTCACCTCAAAAGTCATAATTGACATGATGCAACTAAAAATTGATTTTCAAAACTAGGAATTGTTTGCTTTCCTTCCAAAGTAACAAAAACTATTACAGCAGTTCTTGGCAAAATGCAATAGTAAAGATTTCGAGTTTGAAACATATGGAGTAGTATAACAGTAACTACTATGTCTCAGCCCAAACAAGTTCCTGTTTACTAGATTAGTCCTCGACCATGTTTCTCCATTTAAATAATATATAGATCAGAGTTTCAATAAGAAAATGGTCAACCTGATCAAAACATGCCAGATTTATAACATAAAGTACTGATCAAAATGCCATTAAATAGGCTGCTGAAGTTTACACACAAAAAACATGATATAAAGGTACTAGGAAACAACAGTTCTATGCTTGAATGGAAAAGACCAGAATTGGAAAAAGATAAATAGATTTTGCTCTCATGTTTAGTGATTATTCCAGGGGGAAGGGAACATTAACTTGCTTATGCCACAGCAGGCATATCCTTGAGCCATCCATCTAAAGGTTTCCCAATGGAGTAGACGATGAACCCAATTTCTCTGAGCTTCTGCTCATCAACAATGTTCCTTCCATCAAACACAAATGCAGGCTTTTGCATGTTATCATAAATCTTCTTGAAATCAAGAGTCTTGAACTCATCCCACTCGGTCAAAAGACAGAGGCCGTGGGCGCCATTTGTGGCTGCATAAGCATCCCATACTACATTGAGTTGCTTCATCACAGTGGGGCTCATTGGCTGGAGGTGAATTGGATTATCCCAATCAAACTTTCTCATTGACAGATCCTTTCGGATTTGATCCTCAGTGACCTGTGGATCATATATGCTCAAGTTAGCATTGTCTCCCAATAGGCCTTTGCACACATCAATTGCCGGTGTCTCTCTAGTGTCACCTGTGTCTTTCTTGAAAGCAAATCCAAGGATAGCAATCTTCTTTCCTGAAACTGTGTTGAACATAGAGGAGACAACTCGGTTAACAAACCGATTCTTTTGATAGTCATTCACCTGAATCACTTGTTTCCAGTAGTTGGCAACTTCTTTGAGACCATTGCACTCACAGATGTAAACCAAGCTGAGAATATCCTTCTGGAAACAAGAACCACCAAAACCAACACTTGCATTGAGGAATTTTGATCCGACTCTAGTGTCCTTACCAACAGCATGGGACACTTGTGTGACATCAGCTCCAGTTGCTTCACAAAGAGCTGACATCGCGTTAACTGATGAAATCCTCTGAGCCAAGAAGGCATTGGCAGCGAGCTTCGAGAGCTCAGCTGACCAAAGATTGGTGCAGATGATTCTGTCTTCAGGCACCCAATGAGCATAAACTTCCTTCAGAGCCTGGATTGCCTTTTGTCCCCCAGGGGTTTCGCGTCCTCCAATTAGAACGCGATCTGGATTAAAAAGGTCCTGAATAGCAGTTCCCTCAGCAAGAAATTCAGGATTCGAAAGAATTTGATACTTGATTCCATTGCTGTTATGTGTGAGTATTTTCTCAATTGCCTCGGCTGTTTTCACTGGAACAGTCGACTTCTCAACAACAATCTTATCATTCTTCGATACATCAGCTATCATCCTTGCAGCACTCTCCCAGTATGTAAGATCTGCTGCTTTCCCAGCTCCAAGTCCTCGAGTTTTCGTTGGGGTATGAACAGAAACAAAGATGATGTCTGCTTCAGAGACATGTTTCTCAACTTCAGTGCTGAAGAAAAGATTCTTTCCTCGGCATTGTGTCACTATATCTTCAAGTCCTGGCTCATAAATTGGCAGCTGATCACTGTTCCAGGCAGCGATACGAGCAACAGATATATCAACAACAGCCACTTCAATTGCAGGACACTTGAAGGCTATGACAGCCATAGTTGGTCCACCAACATATCCAGCTCCAATGCAACAAATCTTCACCATTCTTTCTGCAACATGAAACCAGATCAAAGGAAGAACTAAATTTCCCGAATAACAATAAGACTAATCAAAGAAATGCGATTCATAAGCATCCCCGCTGGATCATTTTTGTCTAGAGGTACATCTCTTCGCTTACACACATAAAATGAGAACTAAATATATTCCATAGGACACAGAGACTTTAGATAAAACTATCTTAGATATTTTCTTGCCTTATTACCATATCGAAAATTACCAACTTAGATATAAATACACAAGGAATATATTCAACATCACTTGACAAAAGACAATTTTAACCAGGCATATGTCACAGACAAGAATTTCACAACAAATGAAAAAGAAAACAAACCAAATGAAACCACCAATTTATTATCAATGCACTTAACACAACAGGGAATAATAGAAAGTGAGGAAAAAGATAACAAGACTTGCACAAAAATTACCTCAAGGATGTCACTTCTTGAAGAAAAAGAAAGACGAAGTAGTGGTGCCAAAAGAGCTTGTGTAATGGTGCAAAGACTTCCATAAATATACATAATGAAAATGAGGCTATGATCTAAGCTAAAAACTAAGTAAAGTGCCAAAAGTCAGATTTTTAAGTCTGGTCTGGAACACTTCAACACGTTTTCAAGAGGTACCTTTCTGTAACAAACAAGGGAAAGAAATTCAACTAATTTCTAGTTAAAATTCTTGGATATCAACGAAAAATTAGAAAGCGGATAAACAATAATTTTCATAAAGGAAAAGGATCTAAATTTGGGCAAAACTTTGCAAAATGATCCAAATTTGCGCTCCTTTATAAATAACTATGTTGTTACAAGATCGGTCCAAATATAATACTTTTATTTTACTAAAGGCGAAATCTTTGCAACATATGAGCCTTTTTTCACAAAGGAAAAAGATCGATTTCGCCCTTGAACTATGCAAAATGATCCAGATTTACCCTTGAACATCACGAAATAATTTGGATCATCAAAAGTTTTAAGGTTAAATTTGGACCTTTTCCCTTTTTATTATTTGTTATCAAAAACAAATTATCAGTCTATGTTGGGCTAAATCAACCCAAAATTCTGTCCTTTTGAGGCTAGGGAGGGATTGTGTATTCGAGTCACCAATGGTGTAAAAAGGGTGAGTAGTTTTTTTTATTATTCCTAGCCAGAGAAATGAAACTAATCTCGAGATCCAGAAAAGTACTTCAGACGGGGATTAAAAAAAAAAGAGTCTAAGAGGGTGTCAAAACAATTCCTTTTCGTTTTTTTTTTTCTAATAGATAAATCAATTAATCAACCAAAGGAAAAACAGAAAGTGAAACCTAAATCAAGATTATTATTTTTTACTAGTACAGTTAAAAAAAAAAAATTAAAAAAAAAAGCAGCTTGAAGCTAATGTGACCATAATTTGAACATGCTATTGAGTAATATCAAAGAAAAAGATTAATTATAACTAAGACAATGTATAAAATATAGTTGAGAAAAAAAATCAAGAAACAAAGCCATTATTAGAGAACTTGATTTAAATAAAAGGAACACAAAGTTGAGATTAACATGTTGGTACCTGACTAAATGGCCTTCTTTTAGCAAATTTATTTTTTGCTTTCTCCTTTGTTCTTGTGGGGTTGAAAGGAAAAATGAAGGTTAGTTTATAGAAGAGAAAATAAAAATACTTACCAAAATCTTTAAGGTAAGGAATTGTACAAGTAAAAAAATTGCTTCCAACATTTAATAAGATATTCCAATTGAAGCTAAGTTACTGAATAATGATTTGCATAAAGAGCTTCTACTAGTATAAGACAAACTTCTCTAAAATAACTAATTAATGATGAATTTGACTATATATGAATACATAGATTAGTCCATTTTAAATAAGATGATTAGCAAATATTTAGAAAGATTATTATGTGGAAAATAATAAATATATAATATAATGACTAGAAAGATCTAACAGAAGGTAAAAACTAGAGTCATTCTTTATTATAAAGTAAAAATGAAGTTTATAGCATCAGATTTCATAAATTGATGAGATTTGAATTTTGACTTTTTTTTCATATTGTACCTTACCTACATGGACGGATTTACTGTCCAAAATATAGTGCATGTAAAAACTGACTAAATTCATGATATTTTTGTAAAATTAAATATTTTTATATGTATATTTTAGAATTGATTTAATACTACCTAATGACCTTCGTAATTAAGAAAAAATTGCATGTTGCACTTAGTTGAATGATGAATTACTTACCACGAGGAACAATGAACGATTCTCACTTAATATTTATTTGTTTTATTTTATTTTATTTTAATGATGCATTGATGTTTTAAATATTCTAAATTCTCTATTAAGCTTCATAGCATTAGGCAATTTTTCTTGACCAGTTCTAAACCTAAATCAAGGTTAATTCAATTACCAATATGATCAGCATCAGTTAAATTTGAGATTAGTAATGTTCTGTATTTTGTTCTTTCCTCGTTTATTAATTTTGAAGAGTGTTCTATTAATATTTGACATTGTTTGTCATATTTTACCGGTGGTACGTGATGTTATTATATTTATATACAAAGTAATTAAATTATATCATATAAATTAAAACGGAAGGAGTGTCAATATTGCAAACACTAGTGCCTGTGCAAGTAATAGGTGAATTTAAATGATCTAAAGTCACACAAATATCTAATAATTGTTTTAAAAACTACAAGATTTAAAAATATTTCTTTCTTTTTAAAATTTGTATCTAATAAATCAAAAGAAATAAAGTATCAATTTTGCAAACACTAACTGACACGTGTCTCAAGCCAGTATAAACAAGCAGATCTAGTTGGTGTAGCCAGGTGACAATCTAGTCTGATTAACGAATCTATTTAGGCATACGCTACATGTAGTAATGGAGCCACAATTCAATCAATAGTACTCATTTCACTCATCTTACAAAAAAAAAGTATAATTATAAATACGTAGATAATATTATTATTATTTTTTTAAAAATAACGTGTATGTTGACAATTTCATATATCGAGATTGAAATAGAATCGAGTGTTTTCACTCTTTATCGCATGCGAATGTGTGATAGTATTCGTAGTAGTGCTTCAAAATTCTAATGTGTTGCGTCCACGATTATAACGAATTTGTCGATGGACCACTATAAGTGAGCTGGAGCACATTCATTTTTTCCATGATGGAGTCAGGATTTCCACTTAAGGAAATTTAAAAATATAAAAAAAGAATTATAAGAGAATTCAACTATATATATATATACATATGAAAAAAAAAGATAATAGTATATTTTTTTGGGAGAGAAACTATATAGTTGAGTCAATTAGTTTGAGATTAACTAGTAGTTAATAGTGTAGTGTAGGATTAGTTATCAACTAACGAAATTGCCAACATTAAAGCGTGAAAATCAACAAAATATTTCATTGTGAAGTCCGTTCACTAAGCAAGTCATCCCTAATACTACTACTACTATATACTATAAATAATAAGTACTCTCTAGTAAATATTTTATAATTAGTGAAGATTATGTCAACAAAGAAACAAATGAAAGATGGCAGCTGCAACTACTCCGGCAATTATTTTCAGCCTACTTTCAAATTTAGCCATCGACACAACGGCAGTGAACTCTTCGATTCATTCGAGCTTCAAGAAGTTGTCAAACAGCTAAACCTCGCCCTCGTTAAAGCATCTGCTGAATCATCTTCCCCCATTACATCTGTTGTTCTGAATTCTCCTTTTTACACCAAGTGTTTAGGAGGTGCTTACAAACAAAATGCTAAAGCTTCTAGAACCAGGAGAATTTCTTATTCACAAATTGGAGTTGAGAACAGAGCAGATTGTAAAAGCGCGGGGATTAATAGTATATTTCTACGATTTTGGAACATGGCAAAACAGGGGTTCTTCAGAGGCAAACCAAACCCCAGCAGCTAAATGCAGAGGCGAATTCAGAATTTTAAATTTGTAAGTGGGATGACATTAATTGTGACCACTGCTACTTTATAATAATACCCAATGTATATGGCCCCGGAACTTCTGTTCTTCCTCGCCCTTTAAATTTCCAGAGTGACGGTGTATGAATGAACAATTAATTTTGGTGTCGTTTATTTTGAATACAAGTTATGATAGATTAATTATAATGAGACTAGTAATGATGAGATAAATTATGTTGATATTGTTTCGTTTGTTGCATTTAAAATAATATGTATTGCATAAATTTTAAGAACAATTAATTTGTTTACAACCTTTATGAATGTGAAAAGTGATGTATGGATTTAAAGAGATTTACCTATTTTATCCTGGATAAGTTATCCCAGGATTATTATACCTCTCATGGGGAGGAATAACTTATTACATAACTAATTATTAATCTCGGAATAAGTTATTTCAGAATTATCAACCAAACAAAAAATTGAATGACACTATAATTTAATCTCACGACTATTTGGTGTTATCCTTCCTACTAAACGAGCCCTTAGTTAAATGTTCTAGTCTGCCAAGCAACAAAATCTTTATCACTTATTATACACTCAAATTTGACGTAGTTTTTGACATTGCCGTACCAAATTTTGCTTCATTAAAGTCTTGATGGAGGTTTATACACGAAACAAGCAACGGCTAGAGGCATTTCAAGTTTGCAAAAATTTCACCAGTTAGTAAAGTGATTTAACAAATTAATTTTTTTCATTAATTTAAGTGATAAAAATACATATGAAAAACATATCATATATTTATTGATTTAGGGTAAATACGCAATGCGGGTAAGTTTTTACTAGCAGTACAAGTGATGCAAAAAGAGGGCACATTCAGAACACGCACGAGTAGAAGAAACTCATTGCACATTGGGCTGTATTTGGGCTTAGGTAAGGTTTCTTTCATTCAAATGGGTACAAAGGATCTTTTGCGTATATTTTTTATAGTAAAATATATCACACTAAAACATAATTATTTTATTGTTTTATAAAAACAAATCTAATAAAATTAAACATGGATGTCAAAAAGACTGATGATATATCGTAACAACCACTACATATGTATTTGTATTATTAATAAGTGAGCAATATTTTTGATATATTGTAACAACCGCTAAGTGAACACTTTTTGATGTTCCAAACATCTTGCAAGTTTCCCTAGTGTGCCCAACAAGTAATGTAGGCGGATATTCTAGGAACTATTTTTTTTAAAAAAAAAATAATGAGCGGTGTGACCCAAAATTATATTTATGCACATACCTTGGCAACAAGAGATGCTGCTAACTAACTTATTGCTATAAAATTACCACATCTTTATGACCAAAGAAAATAAACAATAGTTACTATTATTCAACTATATTAGAAGAGTTAGTTATAAATTGATTTCAAAATTACTACGTATCATTTCTAGTCATGTTTTTGGGTTTTATCAGATCTGCAAAGAGTTGTTGCACTAAGAGCGGGCACTTCTCATCTCGCTAGTAGAAATCCATTGAAGAGAGCAATGTTATTATCTTCAATTTACTTATAGTTGCATGTATGTGGTTTTCCTTTCGTTTCTTCTTTATTTCAGGAGAAGTAAAATTCCGTTTAATTTAATTTTCAGGAATGAATTACTGTGGCATCCGCAACTAGCTCGATTCTTATCTTAGTCAGTACATATAATAATATACAATTATACAGCTATTTTAGCTTAAGCTTGTTAATTCAAGTTGATTGTGATTTGATAGGGCCCAAAGTTCCCAAGAGAAGGGAAATAAGTGTAAGAACAAAAGCAAATAGGTGGACCTACTTTCTGTTACATTTATTTAATTCTTAACCCCTTTTTCCAACTCTTCCATCTGCCTCTGCCTCTGCCTCTGCCAGCTTAAAGCGCATCGTCCCCCTTCTCCCTCGTGTGTATCGCCCCCCCCCCCTTTTCTCCAATTTCGGATTTCCCCCTGCTAAATCTCATCAATTTCACCGTCCAATTCTCTTCTACAAAAACCCCTCAAAGCTCCCAATTTTCCTCATAGCCATACAGACAAATTACAATCTTTTCTTCAAAAATCTGGTAATGGCTTCTTTCAGTGTCCCTTGTCCTAAGATTTCTGTCCTTTCCGTTGCTTCATCATCCAATTTAAGCTCGACCCATCAGCCCCAGAGCTCCCTTTCCTTCAGATCCGGTCCTGCATTGCTCCCTCGTCTTCAGGTTTGTGTTCCCTTTGAGAGGTTAATCGTAAAGATTGAAGCTTTATCATGCATTTGGTTGAGTTTAGTGTGTTTTGTTCTTTAGGGGTCCAGTCGCATCCAATCTCAGGTGCTTAAGGTGAATGCCCAGCTGAATGAGGTGATTTTATATCTCTTGGTTGTTTCTTGGAATTTTGTGTGTTTAAATTATTAGTTTCATTGTGTAAATTAATAGAGGAGGTTGCTGTAGGATGATAGATAACTAAGAATAGTTTAGCTATAATGAATCCTTATATGTTCTGGTTTGTTAGTAAGAAAGAAAATGAGACAGATTATTTATATAGTCGACCCCAATTTGATTTGGTATTGATGCATAGTTGATTGATTGAGTTTTGTAAATTTAAGGTTGCTATTGACAAGTCGAACAATTCAAAACCAGTTTCTGAGAAAAGCTTGGAGGAAGTCTCAAAGACTGAATACAGTATTCCAGATGCTTCATCCATTCAAGCATTCATGTCTCAGGCAGCCGATCTTGTGGAGTGCGTTAAGCTCTCATCACCTATAATTGTGTTTGTTTTCTCGTCTTTTTGTAGAGTTCATTTTAATTTTTTTTTGCCTTTTTTGTGCTTAGGCTTGTGGATTCAAGGGACATTGTGGAGCTGCAGCTAAAGCAAAACAATTGTGAAATTCTTATAAGGAAGAAGGCGGCATTGCCCCAGCCGCCTGTTTATATGGCCCCACCATCTGTTCCACAGGCCTTTGTTCAGCAACAGTTGCCTCCTGCAAGTGCCCCTGCTCCAGCAGCTCCCGCGCTTCCACCACCTGCACCTTCAAAGCCTAAATCCTCACATCCTCCAATGAAATGTCCCATGGCTGGAACATTCTATCGATCACCTGCCCCAGGGGCAGCGCCTTTTGTAAAGGTAAATAAATATATACATTGGTTTCACCTGTGTAGTAGTAGCCATTGAACCTAGTGGGCAGTATTATGATATTTATCTGACACGAAGTGGCCTAAGGAATACCTTGGGTTTAATCGCTCCATAATCCACCTTTAGTAAATGAGCAATTAAAAAAAAGTGGGAAATGAAGAATGAAGCAATCATTAACAATTGTTAAGCAATTAAACGTGCATAGTTGATTTTATAGTTTGAAGATGGAGTAAATTTGTCAGAGTGGGATGAATTTGCTGTTGTTGCTGACTGTTATTTCCTGTTTTTCCCCTTTCTCTTTCTTTCCTTTATTATCATTTTTTGGGAGGGAAAAGACTGGGAGGTCTATATGGAGATCAGTTGTTTCATGTTTTGCACTCTAGCATGTCCCTGAATTCCTTAATATTATGTGAAATTTGGCATTAAATGTTTGGGTTAGTCCAGAAACCAGAGAAATATTTAGTTTAGGGCAAATTCACTTTCACGCTGTTCACATCTTCTAGCAATCAAAGTGAGAATGTTTGCCACTGTGTGTTTGCTTGCAGCTTCTCTTTTCTCTTTACCTCTATATGTTCTTGGTCTTGTTGTTTACTCATGAGCCTGACTAAACTGGTGAATTACCAGGTAGGTGACAAAGTCCAGAAAGGGCAAGTGGTCTGCATCATTGAGGCTATGAAATTGATGAATGAAATTGAGGTAAGTTCTGGATTACGATTTCAGTTCCTTAATGTGCAAACTCAGTCTATAGTTGCTTGCAATATATAGATTCCTAAATAAAAAGGCGAATATGATAGGGTAGAAACATTTATAATCAGATAAGTCCTAGAGCGGAACATGTTTAAGTGTTGTTTTTTCAGTTTTCC
The DNA here is from genome assembly GCA_029582245.1 of Solanum etuberosum. Lineage (NCBI taxonomy): Eukaryota > Viridiplantae > Streptophyta > Magnoliopsida > Solanales > Solanaceae > Solanum > Solanum etuberosum. The sequence continues at coordinate 166,659 of JAJONR010000967.1, read as the reverse complement.
TTTTCTGTTGCATCCATTCTCATGGTAATTAGAGGACTGTAGGAATGACTTAAATAGGCAAGTGATGTGTCATAAAGAGGAGCTCTTCTGAACATTTCCCATCTTGGCAAAGTTGGTCGCAAAACTATCCGATTTGCTTAGGCCACTCTCGCACCATGATGTATCTGTTTTAAGTTCTTTTTGGACCTACTGCATTTATTTTTTGAATTCTTTATCAGGCTGATCAAGCTGGAACCATAGTTGACATAGTTGCAGAGGATGGTAAGCCCGTTAGTGTGGACACGGTATGTCTCTCTTTCTCTAGTTTATATCTTTAGACTATTTCGGGTCTACTTGTGCTTTATGTGATTTCCAATCTCTTCTTGCAGCCTCTATTTTTCATTGAACCATGATAGAAAGAAGTCATCTTGGTGTGCAACATAGGTGGATGAAGCAGAGTGAGATTCGAAAGTTATAGAGAGCAAATCTGTCTTTAGCTCAAGGCATATCTGCTCAGAAGATTGGTTCACTATTACTATTGTTGAAATCTATGATCATATTTATAGCTTGTATTCCTCATTTTCCTTATGCTGCTCATAAATTTTGGAACTATATTTTCTTTATAAAGTTGTGACTTGATGATATCCTCTAGTCTATTGTCACCCTGCTATCTTTCTTTCTCTGCCTCAAGTACTTGATGCTATGAAACCCCAAGGGTTTGGTTCAGCGTGTAGTTAGGCACATTCATGAGTTCGAACCCTGCAATGAACAAAGGCTTGATTTTAAGTAGAGAAGTGTAAAGGGATGAGCTTATTCTCCACTGAGTTTTGAACTTTGCATCATATTGGCTTTCGGGTGTTTCTCAGTTCTTAAATACCGTGAGCTGAGATATGAGGGTTGCAACATAATTTAACTGGCATTCAGATGTGCAGTTCAAGATCTATGCCTATCAGCTTTGTCAGTATTTGCATATAGGCAATCAAAGATATGCCCAGTATAGGGCATCCACGTTTTTACTGATACTTGCTGTATCAGTTAACTGCAAAATGTATTTTGTTTATCTTCACGAAGTAATAAGCAGAGTTTATTATTATAACTTTGAGGGGATGCAGCTTTAAGTTTGTCGTTACATACGCTGATCGTGGACAAGACACTCAAAAGAAGAAAAGATGACACGAATATGGTTAGTTGTAAGGTGACTGACAGAAGCAAGTTGTTTTCAAGAGGAAAGTGAAATCTATTAACATAATTTTTTATAAGTAAAGAAGGTAAACAAAAAAGCTATCTTTTATCTTCGAGAAGGAAAGCACTTTTGGGGTATGACAGGGGGTATTCACGGAAGTAGTAGGGAACTTGACTGTCAAATTTGAAAAAAGCTGGTCATACCTGTCACTTTCTTATGTCAAAACAGAGGGATTTATACATAGATAATGAAATTGGTACAACTACCTAGATAAAACACCTATTGTTTCTGTTCATAAGTCGAGGAAGTACATTTGCCCCTACCAAGTCCACAATAGGACGTGCAGAGGGAACATGATGAAATCCAATACACCACTTTTGGCATATCACTTCAGTCTCGACAATTAAATGAATGATGGAACAATTATTAGAAGCATACACTATTATAACTTCACAAAACATAATTTTCATATATGATTTGTGTACACATATAAAGTATAGCGAAGGAACCGTGAAGAAAACAAGTGTATTACTGACTCATTTGAAGAGTGAATCCGACCCATTAAATTTAATTAAGTGGCAAGAGTTAAATATCTAACAGATAACGGAAGAAATGGAGGTAGAATACTGAAGAGGAGCCAATCTCTAACTGCTTCCAACATAACAAGACATAAATTGAAATATAGTGGAAGTTTCCAGGATAGAGAAACCTGGATTCGCTAACAGAATGTTATATCACCACAATAATAATTGTCTAGTTTTTGCTAAGAGCAATTAGAACTTAGAACAGAATAGCCCAGTAAAAAGAGCTCAAACTACAAAAACCTATTCTACAACTTAATTTAGCTCAGAATCATCAAAACAGTCCAAATATTTCAGGACGACGTCCACATGCTTGACAGCAATGTTCTTATGAATGAGTTTGTGCCTGAAACAATTCCATCAAGTTTTCTTGCCTCCCCGGGGACCAACACCCAAGTAGTTTGTCATGAGACCCATAATACCAAACCTGCGACAATAAAAATAACAAGTCCTGATTAGACGCACAATCTAGCATAGGAATGAAAATGTAATAGCTAATAGCAGAACAATCAGTTAGCAATAGGTTCTTTTATGCTTCATGAATACTCTCTTTCCATTTCGTTTGATCTAATAACTCTTTAGCTAGTCAAACAAACTATTCTTTGACAACGATTCATTTATCATTTACAATTACAAGACTGATAGAACTGATAATATCTATTTGTTTAGTTTCCAGATCTATAACACTACCTTACTAACAGTTGGGAATCCAATCTACTTTACTATCTTACATATAGTATAAACTAGGCTGCTAGACATTGGGCACAACCATTCTAGAAACTGGACATGGAAGCAGAGGGTGTGGCAAGGTGGGTGAAGACGATGCCTAAATACTAAATTGTTTTTGAGACATAAAAAAGAACACATGGGCATATAAAGGCTCATAGGTACTATTTGGTTGCAGGAGAAGGGAAACGAGTAATGCACAACTTCCTGCAATTTCTGTTCTTTGGACAGCAAAAAAGGTAAAAGGGACAACACTCCAGAAAGTACCTCATTACAAATTAAGTCCTACAAGAGTTGCAACCACCCACACAAGTGAACACTATCTTTTACTTCACCTTTATGAGACTATATATTCCTTGAACTCATAAAATTTGTTGACTAGTTGGGCTTGAGTAATTTTGGAGCAGAGTGGAACTGTACGGAGCCACAGTGACAACTCAAACTCATCTTACCACGTTCAATAGATAATTAGGGTTCCTACCTTTACTTTATTTGTTTTATTTGATATTCTTAAAAAGCTAAATTATCCTTCTTTTTCTTAATGAAGGAAAATGATTCCTCGTTATTGTCTTTTCATCCCATTCCATACAAACCACACATCAAATGAAACATTCTAATGTTTTTTTTTTTTACATGTATAAGCCAAATCACATGCCAATTTTTTCAGAAGATCAAATGAGATATTCTATTAAAAAGTTCTCCCCTTCTTTTTATCTAACCACTTAATGGCTACTGAATAACTGTGTTGTTGGGTAATTATCATAAAATGAAATTGCATTCCAGAGTTCAACAGCTTAAAATAAGGTTAAAATCCATAGACATACACATAACCATCCACAACTGACATTTTGCAAAAGGTAGCTAAATTTACTTCAAATTGATGTCCTGAATGCACGGCAAAGCGCAATTGCATGGAAGGCAAAACATAATTCCAATCCAAGAAAAACTCCACTAACCATTCAAAACAAACCATATTATTGAAGATCATTTCATGATATTTTAAAATTAAAATTACTTCCAGGTTTGATACCTCCTTGTGAATATAAATGCAGGAGCAGCAAATAATCACACTGAAAATTGTATTTAGCAAGTAGTGCAATAATAAGAGCAAGTATCAATTGAAGCAAGTTTGTACTATTCTTGAGAAATTAGACTCTAATAGTACTTCTGGTGGTGAGTTCCCTTGGATGGTTTTTCCTGATAATACCTCACCCCGTTATGCCTTTGAATACATATCAGTATCAGCCAATATTTGTTTATTTCACAATCAGGAACAGGTTCAATCCAAGGAACACAACTCTAGCAAGAGCAGAATCCAAATTTAGGATTTAAATTCCTTTCCACAAACTAGGAGAACATCTCCGAATAATACCTGTAAAGATACATCTAACATACAATAACAACACATATAGCTCTCAATACAATTAATCAAACAGCTGAACTTACATCATGGCCATTGAGATCTGCTTAAGATCATTTTCCATATTCCTCATGTTAGCAAGGGATTGAGCACTGAATATAATAGCAAGCCACGAGCAAATCTTGTACTACAAAACAGATCACCAGAGTAAATGATGCTGAGCATACAATTATGTAAATTAACATTCGACCAAAACAAAATCCACCTATGCACATGAAATCTAATCAGTTCAATTACAGATATGAGCAGCGGATCTCGTGTATTGACAGCCTGAAGCTTTGTATGTACCTAACTCCATTCCCCCAAAAAATTAAATCTAGGATAATCCTTCGTTCTGGATAGGAATTAAGAGCGGGTTTTCCAATCTAATTTTATAGATACAATCCTAAATATAACCAAATTAGGAAAAAATTGTCGAGTATAGGTACAAAATATACAGAATTTAGAAGGGAACACACTCTGAACATGGCACCAAAGACGCCGCAGATGACGGCTATGAAGCCGGAGTAATCTATAGGAAGATCTTGTGGAGCGACCGGCGAAGGCTTGTACGGCTTTGCCGTCGATGGTTGCCGTGGATCGTTCGCTGGTGACGACATGCCTGCTGTAGTTTCTGCTCCGAAAATGATTTTGGATCCGAACCAGAAAAAGCCTTAGAAATAGTAAGTGGTAATTTCTGAATGAACCCCTTGAATATGTAAATATTGCACATGGCCCAAAAAGTTTGAACAACTTGCAATTAGACCCTGTGTTGGATGTCATAATTTTCTTGTGTTAAAAGATATTTACCAAACATTTCTTAAGCATTAGTCTTCAATGATAAATCATATTTTTAAGTTCACTATTTTTATGACTATTTCTTTTCTGCCATAGTAGAAGAGTGGATATACTATGTGTATGTGGTATCAATATGTTTGTTTTTAGTAATTATTTTTACATATCAAGGACATTTTGATCATTTCAGCTTACAACCTTCCTTCCATCTTACTTCAGGTGGTTATGTAGCCACCAATTTATTGTGTGTGGCATCCATATCTAGCTCGCATCCATTTATGTTTTCACCTAACTCTCATCTATCAATTGAAGAAAAGAAAAGATAAAAGTTTTTTACCTCCACAACTTTCCACCTTCCCGAAATACTGCTTCATTTTTCAGGTGATTTCCCATGTCCCCCATTATTTTTTAGCTTCAATTTCTTCTTAATAAAACTAACCCACCTAATTTCTTGTGATTAACAATTATTTTTATGAAATGGTTGCGACAAGTTTTAAGTGATAAAAATAAATTATAATTATGAAAAGTATATATTTTATTAATCGATACTTGTGGGTATAATTTATTCCTCTCTTAATTCTTTGCTCCGAAGGATTTTAAAAAAAACAATATTTGATATCTTGATCTATTTGTGAGTCAATATCCCAAAATTTATGAGATTTCGAATTGCCTATTTAAAAGAATATATTATCCTTTATATAAACATGAATTAAAATTTAAGACAAAATAACCTTTAAAAATCGTAATATAGATTGAGCTCACCCAGTGGAATCCCATAAAATGGCATTAAAGATCAATTCGATGTTGTAACAACTATAGTGACATTTTGACTAAACAGGGATGTAAGTGCTCACTTTCTAAACCTTAGGGGCTAAATCGATCGCTATTACACTTCACGCATGTTTACTCGTCATTGGTTTTTGTGCTTCTTTTTTTTCAGCTTCAGTAGTACTATGCCGGTCACAACAATGGAGTCCAAAGTCCTCCCAATTACTCCGGCGCCGTTTCCGTCACTTTCTGCCTTTCCGGATTCCTCCGTTGAAGCCACAGACTGGAATATTCAAAGTCCGGCTGCAAAATCGCCGGCGCCACCAACAACGCCATCGACGCCGTCATCCTTTCAAGATATACGGCGATGGAGACCAGCGGCGCAGCGAAACCTGAGAAACCAGTGGTCGAAGTTGTCTTCTCTTCGGACGCAATGGCTTTCTTTATCCTCCACTGCTCGATCATACGCCACTTATGTAGTAAATTCTTATCTCTCCCAAAGGTAAACTTCAAACAACTGGTTAAGTTTAATTTAATTAAAAAATACTACTCCATTCATTTCAATTTGTTTATCTTGTTTTCCTTTTTAGTCGGTTTCAAAAAGATTGCATCTTTCCTTTTTATGGCCAACTCTTTAACTTTAACTTTGGGTGCGACATGTTTAAGACAACGACATTAAAGACATTTTGATACATTTTACATATCTTTAGTTCAAGATTGTAAAATTCAAAAAGTCTTTTTTGCAGCAAACAAATTGTAAAGGAGGTAGTATGAATCACAATTGTTTTAGTTAAAACATCTCTAAAATGTTGGAAAATTTTGATGAAAAAAAAAAACTTTCTGACTTTCCAAATAATAATATCCATGTTTTAGCGCGAGATAGTATTGAAGAGAATATGTGGATTTGTGTTGTCAATGTGATTTCTTTTATGAAAATTGACCTTGGGCCTAACTCAACTGACTACACAACTCATACCCTCAACTAGTGTAGGACTTTTAAGAATTTCTAATGTTGAATTATCCGTGATTCAGAATGACATCCATTGGAGTTTGGTGCAGGTATATGGATGCAATGGAGTTAGGTGTATTGACAGAGATGCCTGATATACGTAAAAAAGCATGTAGGAAATTGTTCAAGCAGCAGGTGATTATAGTAATTGCCTTTTTATCCTTTTGTCTTTTTGGATTCAATTTGAATTGTCCCAGAAGTTGGCTATTGGCACACTCTATAAAGTTGATTGAGAAAATATACAACAAAACCACTTATTGTGGAGTGAGACAGATCTTCATTGCCTGATGCTTTATCTTTACTTGATGCCCCTCGGTGTATCCTCCTAATGACGTAGGGAACCTATTGAATTTGAACGTACCGACAATAAATCAGCACCTTTAACCAAAAAGAATTTCTGAATGGTTTTTGTTGCTGAATTAATGTTGTTTGGTTGCTTGTTAAGTATAATTGAGGTTATGTTGGAAATATTTTCTGATTGCACCTCAGAGGTTTTCCTCATTATTTTATTGGTCAAATATGCTGGAAAAGAGTGTAAAAGTAGAATGGAAAACCCATCTCTGTTTAATGACGAAATCAAACTGTACTCTGAACAATTTCTCACAGTTGTTTTCATTTTTCAGGAGACTAATAGGAGTAAGCTCTTGTCATCTTACAAAGATATGGTATGCACACTACGTATTTGCGCATTCACTTCATAAATGTATCTGTGATTAGCTTGCTACTTTGACTAACTTGGTAACATTTTTTTGTCAAATAGATGAATTTTCTACTGTGGTTTTCTTTTCTGCTTCTCAGAACCTGAATTTCATTTTTGTTATTAAGACATCTAAACGTGTCTGTATATCCCTCCGTCACGCTTAGTATCTTCTTTAATTGTTCAGGCTTCTCGAAATGTTCTATAACTGTGTTACTTTAAAATGCTCCCTATTTCGTTCAACCCTTTCCAATGTTCGGAAGGGAAACATCCCTAAATAAAAAATACAGGAGTAAATAGATATGTATGGCTTGCAACAGTTTGAATGACTAATTTTGATCAGGACAATTTGAATGACTAATTAAGCACACTGTTACTTTCATAATCTCCAAGTATCTGGAAGGCCAGTGGTTGTGTTAAGTATTTCTAGGTGAAGAACATCTCTATTTTTGTTTAGTTCATACTCTGGCTCAAGTTCCTTTCATGCTATTTGTAGTAAAACAACAAATAGATATGTTGGAGTTTTTATCTGCATTTGTCTTCCATGCTTAACTGTTCTTGTTTGACATACTTAATTGCATTTATCTCATACTTGGATCATCCAACATCCTTGAGCTCACACTCTTATAACCTATAGTTGTATGACTATCCATTACTTAATGTTATTGTCCAATAAAACACTATTTTACTAATTTGACAAAATTATATAAGTGAACTTTTCGTTGGTTCAAAAAGCTTTAGCTAATAAGAGAAACTATTTACTGTCTAATAGTACATATATTGCTAGGTGTTAGTGTAAAGTTAAAGTGGCAAAAGGTTTGGTTGCTTGGAAAGCTGGGTTCTAAAGTACTTTTAGTCTAGGGCGCAAAAATCAAGAGTGAATCAGGAGATACATAAGTCTTAATTGTTTGCATGATGTCATTTACTCATTGACAAAAATCAATCCGCAAGTGATTTATTTATCTCCTAGACTTGGTTCTTGATTTCTGCTTCTATCAGCTCTCGTTTAGGCATGGATTTTATTCCGCCCCATGTCTGTATTGAAGCTATGACCTTTTAGCAGACTGGGATACTGGATGCGACATTTTTACCTTCTTGATTCAAGTGCCTTCAACAGAATTACCATGACTTTTTTATTGCCTGACTGTTTAGCTGTCTACAGGTGGCTGTTGTAACTCAGATGGTCAATGTTTCTAAATCAATGAGGTTTTATCTCAAAGGAGCAAGTGGCACCCCACTTACTGAGTTTTCTTGCTTCCCTGGAAACCTGAATGACACTGGTGATTGTGACGGGATTCCTGTTTTCACCTTTTGGTCAATCTTTGATTTCGGTATGCGTTTTCTTTGCAAGTTGCTGACTGTCCTCACTAGTGGGAATTCCTGCAGAGATCTATCAATGTTTAGTTAAAAGGTTATCATATGCTAATTCGTAGTGTGAGTTAATCAATGACTATTAAATTTATTATATACTTAGTTAGTAGTACAAGGTTATCGCAGAGTCCAGTATACCATTACTTATAAAATGAAAAGAAGATTGTGAGCTGGGACAAGAGAGGATTGGTCAAGTGGATAGCACCCTCTGCTCCAATATTTCAACAATTCAAGTCATCAAGAGAGCAAAGTGGGGAAGGATCACTGTTACTCCTGGGAGGTTGTTTGGGGGTTTAGGGAAGGTAGACATAGGTTAACATCCCCCCCCCCAAAAAAAAAAAAAAGGGGGATCCAGTGTTGGTTGTACATCTTTCTGCAACGTACATGTGCTATTCCATCTAATAACTCCCTACAACTTTGAACTAATGCCACAGAGATGCCTAGCTTTTATAGGATGATTAATGAAGGATTGGCTGGATGCCTTATGGATATTGTTTAGAGAAAAATATCATCGAGTTAATGATAGAGTGACACTGATTTCATTAGACGATGCAACAATTAATTTTAATTGTATAACCCTATTTGACCAAGGGAAGAAGTGGAATTTAGTAACTGCATAACAGTAGCTTGCTCACCAGTCAACCCGTCCGTTCCATACTTCACCCTATACAGACTAGCTGATTCAATGCGTCACTAGGCTTCAGCATTAGTTAGATTATCAATCTAACATGAATCAAACTAAAAGGATTTTTACAGTTTGCTACAATAGAGGTTATCATATAAAACCTACTTAACAAAAAAAAGTCATATAAACCTTAGCAAGGCTGGTTGTCCTCAGTCGTTCCTTATCAAGGGAGTCAATATGGTATAAGATGTTAGAGGTAAAGTTTTTAAGTCTGAATGGTCAGGACATTTGGTCATCTTCCTTTCCTGGACTAGGGTTTTGAACATGCTAGTCTCTTCTGCCTGACCAGAGGACATTTGGCAGTCGCCCCTTCTTCTTTTTTTTTTGACTTGGTAACTTTATTTGGCAGTCACCCTTAATCTCCTTGGTTAACTAAATAAATATTGCTTCATGGGTGGCAAATCTTACGTATAAACTTGAACTATCAAGAATGGAGACACGATTTATGTCCCATTATACAATCACCAAAAGGAGTTCAACATTGGCTTCCTGTTGTTCTTATACAGAGTAATTAACTTTTCTTTTTATCTATATATCTGCTTCATATTTAAAAATTACAATTTTCCTCTCTAATGACTTCAGAGAAACTGGCAGAGGAGCTGGTCCAGATGTTTGTGTCAGAAACAAATCTAAAGGTGTTTTCTCATCTTCTCAGCCACAGTGAGGCACTTTTCACTTTATTCGTAAAATCTTCTATCTATTTGTATTTCTTCTTAAAAGTTGAGTGATGTGCAGCGGTTGCTAGTGATGGAAATATGCTCCATTGGTTCCGAGAATTTTTCACAAGTTGACAGGCTGAAATGGAGTGATCATTTCTATGTTGGAGAGTTTGATGATCTACGCATATGTGATTCAAACTCAAACGAGGTTCTTAAGCAACTCGTTCCCAAGGTAGAGAGCTGCAATTCTCAGTCTACCACCATGCAATCAAGTAGTCAACTAGAGAGGAACGTTCTCCAGGTATTGTGTCACCTGTTGTATATGAAGTTATATGTTTAGGAATAAATTTGTGTGCCTACTCCTATATATGTATCTATAGCTGTTAGAATTATTAGCACACTGAGGCACATCCCAAGTGCTTCAAAAGACCCTAGTTGATTGTAAGGTATATCAGTTTTACTTTGGGAAAAGCCCCTCAACCAGCACATTGAGTTGCATATCTTAATTATGATTGTACCTGGACTAACTTTAGTGCTATTTTTAGCACTCTTATCTTGTACAGATGCATAAGATATAAGTAACATTAGGTCTTTTTTAACCCAAAAAAAGAAGTAGCATATCATAATTGCTCTAGTGGTACCAACAATAAATATGTATATCCCATATAATTTCTGAAGGTCTTACTTCTAATACATAAAGCTCCTTTCGTTTACATACTCTCCCTTTGTATCTATCTTCTTGAGCTTTCAGTGTTTGCCTGTAAAAAAAGCTTTTGGCTTGAGCATAGAGGCCTTTTTTGGCATCAAATTTCTCTTGAATCTGTGTGAGGTAGCAATATTGGTTCACTGGAAATATTATTTCTCTGCAATTTACATTTTTTTCCTTCAAGTTCAAGGCATGCTTTCCTGTCTCTCCTATGTACTGTTTGCTCATTAAATCATGTTTTGTTTTTCAAGTTCATGACAATGAATCATGTTTTGTTGTCAAGGTAATATTTTTATAATAGTGGAGTGCAACATGTAAACATGATTTATTTAGGTGAAAAGGTCTTTTACGGCTAGATCTCTAGGAAGAGTCATGGTTAAAGCTTAAGATATTCTCCAAGGAAATATTACACACGAGGTTCCTGTTAGTATTATTAAATTGGTTTCGGTTGTAGAGAACTATATTTGTGTGTTAAGACTCTACTTTTTGTGTACTACTTGTAACATGGGCTTCCACTAGATACAAGTAAATTACTTCTGTATGAAAAAAAATCTTCAAAGAAATGAGCCCCGGGGGCTTTGGTTAGTGTTAAGAGCACAACACGTGAAGTGTGGATTAGAGGCATGTCATGGGTCAGAAATCTGTCGTAGACAATAACATGGTATTTACATGAAGAAGAGTAAAGAGGCGGACCATTATCTACCGAGTTTCGAATCGTGCACCACTGAACCCCGATTTCTTTGTTTAAAAAAACAAGAGTTCTTCAAGGAAATGATGAAAAAACATATGTGAGACGTTGAAGCTGGTCAACAAAGATATTTGGAAATTCCATTGTTTATGATCATATTAAAAAGATCTATCATTGTCTTATTGGATGGAAAAATTACAAACCTTCTAGAGGTGTTTCCACATCCTTTTATTTCTGTACTAATTGAATATGTGATTTGTAGGTTTACTTAACAACCTGGCTCGCAGAAGTCAATGTCGATAGATTCAGGTAAATTGATTCTGTGGGACTTTTGAGCTTTTCAATCCTTGATACTGAAGCTACTTCTGCATTTCTTGGCTTCTATTGATATATTGGAGTTAACAAGTCATACAATGTATTGCTTCCCCTTGAATGAAAATTTTACAATCATTTGTAACAGTAGTTTTTCCTTGACAGGATAGGTGAATTACTTGCCATGGTAGGTGAGGAGATGCATGTTACCATATGAAACCTCAACTATACACAGATAGGTAAACAATGGTGAACAAACGCTTAAAATTCTCTATTGTTGCATAACTCCAAGATTGAAACTTGAAGAGGCATTGGACTCTGACATTCTTTGGGCTCAACCATATGCCTAAAGAGGCATTTCTCTGATCTTCAATCTTCTAAGATTTTTATCTTGAAACTTCTTCAAAACAATGCTGATGAATCTATTGGACCGGAATAGAGCGGAATGGATACAAAGGATTCACATGGATGACCCCAACTAAATTGAGGTTGAGGCGTATAAAAGCCGACTTAAATTGGGATTTAGAGGGTGAAGTTGTCCAGGAGGAACTATCCAACCTACAAACAATACTACTGCTGGTTTCCAGGCAATACCGCAATAATGGTTGCTAAATGCCGTCTTTGTTTGTCAAAGCAACCAGCGGTTGAAGTGCCACATCAGTACATTTAGTTATATGAAAGTGAAGAGGCTTGGCACTAGCAAGAACCCCTATGACTGGCTGTTCTCTAACTTCGTTTCTTTTTCTTTTTTCTTTTCTTTAGGGATGGGAGTAGAGATACTATATACATAAATTTGTTTTCCCTAATTTTACCATTTGCATCAGAATTGATATTAACATCAGAAGAAGATCTAGACAGATGGTCTTGATTTCACAAAGCGTTTTGCTTTGCAAGTGTAATACTCTTTTGAAGATGGATCTCATGAAATACTTTGTCTTCCACTGGGCTAAAATAATTTATAGAAAGTCATTGAAGAATGAAGATAAAGTCAATAGAACCAACATCAGAAGTATTGGAAACAGTAGATTATGGAACTGCTAGCAGAAAGTCGAGTGGAACTGCTCAAGTCCAGATATGGCTTCCATATATAACAAAAAACAAAAAATATGTACAGAAAGTTGCATATTTCAAAATTCATGCATAAAGATCTTTACTTCGACTTATTACGGTGATTTTGTTCTTTTTTCAAACGCTTGGAGTTTGACAAATGGCCCAGTACCTTTTATGTTACAAGAGCAATAATTTCAAGAACTTGAATAATGTAACCAACAGATAGAGGAATTTGAGCGACAGATACAACGAGATTGAGCAAATAGGTACAACAAATTACAGCTCCAAAGCAATCACTATGAATCGTAACTAACATATTACAGCTCGAAAGCAATCACTATGAATCGTAACTAGGCAAATTATAGCTACTAATGACAAGGAGGGGGTGTAGGATTGACAGTCAATTTTCCGAGATAAGAGCAAATAGGTACAACAAACATATTACAGCTCGAAAGCAGTCACTATGAATCGTAATTAGGCAAACTATAGCTACTAATAACAAAGAGGGGGTGTAGGATTGACAGTCAATTTTCGTTTCTAGATTGAATATCGAGGATATGCCTTATGGTGATTCTGGCCTGCATTTGCTTTCTTCTCTCTTTCATCCTCTCTAAATTATGGGTGTTTACATAGACAGATTTCCTAGGGGTGTACATTTTTGATTCTGGGTTGTATCTCGAAATTATAGTTAGGTTGTATATGGAATGGTTCTGAGATGTATTAGGAATCTAGCGATTTTCGAAGTTGTAACTAGATTGTACCCTTGCATATACTCACAAAATTTGAAAGTACACTGATAAAATTGAGAATATCCAGCAAAATTGAGGAAGTGTTAATACAACTAAATTGAGCAAACAGATGCAATGAATTTGAGAGAATAAAGACCGCTAAACAGACAATATGAATCGTACGTAAACTATAGCTACTAATGATATCCAAACTATAGTTATTTATGAGATTTCCTCTTTTATACATTTACAGCTTTTGAAAAATAAATTATTTTGTCAAATAATCCGTATGACTATTGCTTTACCTCGTCTATGGGTTCTTTAACCCTACATAAAACGCATGCAGGTTTTTTTTTTTTTTAAAATATTCTTAGCCTTCGTACATTCTTTGGCATCCACTATGACATCCCATCAGACTTTGATTGGTTGGGGAAACCTCATTGTGGGCATTCATTTATCCTTGGTTTATAGAGAGTAACCCTAGAAACTACACTTCTGTATAACTAATACTTAAATCTCTCCATAGTTTCTATGCGGATCTTCACATTCTCTAATTAAGAAAGCACCTAAAGAACACACGCATTTGATGAACAACCTAAGTGTTCCCAATTCGAGTTTCAACCTTTTCACTGGAGTGTCAAAGATATGCCAGAGGGAAGTTACTATTGAGAAATCACATATCAAACCAAGCAATTAGCTTATTCCGAGCAAGACAAACAATGCTGACGACAAAATACGGCCTGGTTGGGTGGAGAGGGTACGACACGGAACCCTCAGAAAAGAAGGGATGTTTCTACAGGATAACAGAACATATCAACATATGCTTAGACTAAATATACTTGGTTCGCTCTATTCCTTTATCTCCCTATAAATCGTATGTTTGTAACTTATGAGAGTACGAATGGTTTCTTTTTCATTTTAAGGAAGAACGAAGAAAAAAAGACTTAGATCTTTAATTGCTTTGATCATTTTATGGATCCAGTTGTCATTTCTTAGATAGAATTCCATACTCTTAGATAGAATTCCATACAGAGATTAATATGTAATCGATCGAACACTACTTGAAAACGGCTCTTCTGCTCCGAAACGGACTGTTCCAAATGTTCCTGGAAACTCTTGCTCCCATTGGACCATTTGTATCTATATGCATCAGGATCCCGATTCATGGATCTCTCGGTTCGAGAAACTTCTGCTCATAACATAGCCTAGGGATGCAAGCTACTTTAACTGCCAAAGGAGCGGGGAAACTCAAGTTAGACGAGAGGCAGGGTTGTAGTTTTAAAGAGGCTCGACCATCCCCATCCCAAAACAAGTTGCAAAAATCTGCGCAGCAGTTGCACGTTAAGAACCATACAAGGGAAATTATTAAATATCATGCTGCTTAAAAGCACCTTTTTCAACTAAATTATGTTCTGAACAATCTGGACAGCTTGGCCTGTTTCCAGTTGTTAACTCTAAAAACTACAAATGGTTGATGATCCACCAACTAAAAATTAGCCTTCATCAAAAAATAAGAGGCACCAGCAGAATCAATTATGAACCTGGGCATCTCTTATACATAATGATGGCCAATACAAATACCCCGAACCTGGCTAAAGCAATTATAATAGCTTCCACAATTCTGCAACAAGAGGTTTGACCAACTGTATGTCAACAGCTTAGAAGCACAGAAGTATGTATTCTCCCCACTTCTGGCAAAAAATGATGGGGCACCCTAGTTTCACCTCCCTAAGTTTGAAGAGATGTACATGTATATTTTCTTGATAATGACATAAATGGCCTACATGCAAAAGATTGGACAGCTACGTTCCATCTGAGATGACAATTGAGTATGTTCAGCAATACTGATTGTGTGGTTCTATTTTCTTCTTGCTAGCACTAGTACATGACTAGGACAAAAATGTCTACCGGAAGTTGAGGTAATTGATGACAGAGCACAGAAAAGATTCAATCATTTGTGATTATAGAGAAAGACAGTGCACCCCACTAGGGAGATCTTTTGGTATTGGAAGCGCGCTGACGTATCTCTGAGGAATACCATCATATTGCCCCCGACCAAGAAACCTAGCATACCGATTAATAACGCCGAACTTCTCTTGGTCTTGCCCATCCACTGTCACATCTAATACTGATGCTCTCTTGTCCAGTCTGATCAGAGGAAGAACAAATTAGAAAGCAAACAGAACTAAATATGCAGCCTTAACATACCTTTTTCAGGTAAAAAAGGAAGCTAGAAAAGCAGACAATATTTATATAATATAAACGGAAGTGTAAAACTGAAACATCAAAACATAAAATGAATGTCCAAGAACTAATAGCAAGTCAAATGACAGTAGACATTTAAGACTTGAGAAGTGTGGATTTCCTAATAAAAAGTCCAAGTTTATACGGAACCAACCAATAAGTACAGTTAGCACTTTGCCCTCATTTTCTAATGGAGTGGAAAATCATGGTCAAAGACCTATCATCAGCTGTATATATTTTTAGATGTGCTAAATCAGAAGCAAAAGCCATCACAGTTCAAAGTAAACCCTTGAATTTCTGAAATTGTTCTTTGTAAATCTTAGATTTGCATATCCATCATTAAAATTTAGCACTACATGTAGTTTCTACATAATTAACAAATTCAGCTTTATTTAGCAACTAGTTTCAGTTTACATGCGTTGCATGTGTGTATTGCGTCAACTAAAAAGATTGTATATAAGAAAAGTGAATTATGTAAAAATAGAAAATGACACTAAATAGATGCAACTTCATTAATTGAGAAAGAAATGTTAAATATATTAGCTAGATCAATAAAGGAGAAGAAATCATGACATACAGAAATCCTCCAACATATTATGCAAGCACTAATAGGACGAAATTCTAAAATAAAATATTGACAAAGAACATAAATTCGAACAACACAAACATTTGACCCCAATATGGATCAACCTATAGCTTCATCCTTCGCGTCTCATAAGGATGTTATAATCCAATATCAATATATATATATATATATATAGTCTATTGAAAAAGAGGTACATTGTGTCAAACTAAGAAAAGAAAAGATAAAGGAAAATTCTTCTTTCTTTCTTTGGGCTTTCGTCAAATCATATTTCTAATAACTTATCCAATTATAATGTATCAATCGCTAATGCAGGAACAAACCACTATTAATAGGTATCTCTACGTAAGAATAAATATACAATTAGCTCAAATACATTAAACTGACAAGAGTTGACCATGCAGGGAAAGTGATTAACAAGCGGGCTACCTTAGCTTATGCGATTCAACAATAACTCAATCTTAGGTCCAACACAATTGAAGTTGAGGTCAAGATATTCAATTTAAATTATAATTCTTTTGAACATCAATATTTTATAATGTTTTAAATGAATTTTATGTAATTAGAGAGATACTATAAAAAAATAAAATATTTAGCAATGCTTACTAATTATACGAATAGAGTAATAATAAACATTCACATTAGCAGATAACATGTTTAAAGGGTTGATATTAATGATATTAGTGTTTATACCCAAATTAGCAGGTTATTAGAAGATGCATTCTTTAGATATGATGTGACTTTTTAAATTGGACTCAACAAATCTTCATTTTAAACCAAAACTAAACTAATATAAAACAAATCATAAATAACTCAGACGTAAGAAACTAACTTAAAAAGCAAATTAAATGTGAAGCAAGAAATAAGGAAAGGTTTTGTTTAAGTAAAACTCTTGCATGATTATAAATTTCTAATTAATAGGAGTTCTTACTTATTAGTTCAAATAAGGAATGATTTGAATATCAAAATTTTAGCTGATCTCAAAGTCCTAAATATTAGGGTTATAAGTAAATTACTATTTTATCAAGTGTGAAATCAAATTTTAAAGAGTGAAAAAGATGAACAACATTTTGTTATGGGCCTTCGTGCTTTTTAATATACGCTCTTTGCGCATGAACCCTATATTAATGAATATATAATTTTGAAAAATCTCATAAATATATTGAACTATGTATTTGTGCTATAAAATAAGACTTAATTAAATGAAAAAGTTTAAGTTCCTTAAAAATGATGAATGTTAATCCCATTTAGGTAGTCAATTTAGCTTAAGTATCCATATCAATGAATGCACAATTTCTTTAAAGTTACATTAGTATCACTATTAAACAATGTATTTGACTTTAAAAAAATTTAAAATTTAGATCAATGAAATTCAAAAAAAAAAAACAGAAAGTTAAAGAAAAAAGTGTAAGTTTCCCAAAAATAATGAATGATATTCCAATTTAGCTAGCTCAATGAAAAAAATTATGGTGTTAGTTAATAAATAACATTAACCAACAGCTCACCTTGCATCATGACATATAATTTGTAGAATTAGCAAGTGCACCCACATGCACATTGGCTCATTTCAAGTATCGTCTTCACTGATTTAAAATATTATTTACCATTGCATCTCACAAACTTTGCTCTTTTGCAAGATTAGTTATTACTTGTTTGTTTGCCCCCTCCAGTAATTATTTTCTCTAATACAAAACACTACAATAGGTAACAATCATCCAAACAAGCTGTAAAGAAACTCATCTGCTATAGCAGTGCGCAGTCAAACAATTTTCAGCAAAATGTTGTTACTGGAGCAAAATATAGAAACTGAAAATGAAACATCAAGCATTACCTCATAAAATCACTTTCCAATCTCCTCGCTCTTCCCTGTAACTCTTCTAGAGTTTTGGCGAAATCATGTTTATTAATCCTCTGAGAAGTAATGCACTCTTCGGGAAACCTACAAATTGCATTAAATGTATCATTAGGATCAGAAGAACAAAAAAAACAATAGACATGATTGAATAATCTCATGCAACTAGAGAACTCACAGTTCTTTGCCATCACAAGGCATATTACGATCATCATTTGAGCAAGAGAGCATGCTGCATGCATCCCCCAATGCCAATCTAGAGATGGAGTAACCCACACTCTCATACTCTGAATTAGCTTCTGCAGAAAGAATTGCTGCAGGGGGGGAGGGGAGTAGTTGCTGCATAAGCTGAGTGCTCAATATAGCTCTTCTTTTAGCTTTAACCCCTGGTGCCTCTTCCTCATTAAAATCAATGCCTTCTTTAACCTAAGAATTGAAAAATACAGGCTGTTATAAAAGTAAGGCAACCAATTTTGAAATCAGGAGGATTATAGTAGTCAGTTCATTATACCTTTTCAGTAAGCCTATTAGCAGCTCTAGCCCACTCTCTTTCTGCCAGGCTGCAAAGCGAAAGTTAAAACACATCAGCATGAATGTTGAACTAATACAACAACCCAACTGAAGACAATAAGGGACTAAACATAGGTGTAGAGCAGCAACTAACTAGCATAAAAGCACGAGAGTTTATTAAAGAAGTTGTTCTGCATAATACAAACCTGATAGTCTGACTGCTCCGTGAATCTGCTAAAACTTCTTTATGCCAAGGAGTATTTTCAGATGTAGCACGTTTCCGCTTCATGGGTTTCGAAATTAGGTGCTGATGATCAACATTCACTGGCAATGTCGGAGAAGAAAAATGGTCAATTGCAGCAGAGCTGGGGACAGAATTAGGTTCAATATTACCAATTGTACTTCTATCAGAAGTTGCAGGCATTATTTGCAGCATAGAATTAAGTTCATGCAAACTACTGGAAGACTTCCCAATAGTCAAAGGTTGGTCCACTGTCTTCATTGCAGCAGCTCTACGAGCATCATACATATGTAACATCTGCCCATTTTTTAAGGTTCTGCACTGATTGAACCAGGAAGGTTCCAACTGAGGACCATTTTGTGTTTGTTCAAGCGTAACGGAATTTGTATTATTGATGTGACCGCTGCTCTGAGAATCATCCTGATGAAGTGCAAGTACATCATGAGGAGACATTTTCCTCCCTTGTTGAGATGAAATGCTTCTTTGCAAATCCTCTGGCCCAGAGAATCCCAACATTTCAGTGTCCCCAGAAGAAACTTGTGGAGCACCTGTACTGCTGTCTGCTACTTTCATTCTTTTGAAGTCCCTATTGCTTGGATCGACCTCCACATGTTTGATAGCCTGCATTTGGTTTAATAGGGAATAGTTCTGATTTGAAAGGTTGGGCTTCAAAGTTCGGCCAAAGGCTTCAATATCTCTCTGCATAGATGCAGCATTTGCAGGAGATCCTCCCAAGATATACTTGATAAAAGGTTCTCTACCCTGTGAATCATTCATCTTCTGGATGTTGTCAACATTTCTCACTGATATTTGCTGAGAATAACTTTCCTTTGCTCGCTGTTCTTCCCCTTGAGAAGAAACCAGGGAATTCACTGAGCTAGTACCAATCTGGGATGCGAAATTACCTCTATTCAAGTATTGATCACTTTGCCTCCCAGGAGCAGATAATGATGACTCCACAATATTCAATTGATGTGATTGAGAAATATGAGAAGGATCCTTGTCATACTGAGAACCAAAAGGTTGTTGAGGTGGTGGAAACGTAGCCCACATACCGGATGACATTTTTGAATACGTACCCTGCTGACCGATGCCAGACACTAATGCCTGAGAAACTGATATTGGCTCTTGGGATGTCACTTGATTGGTAAAGATACTTTCCACTGTATGATTGGTGTTGCTTAATTGAGACTTGCCTGCGGAGAGGATAGGCTTATCTTGTAACTTGTCAGCCCCAGCCAGCAAGGAAGCCTCCACAGACTGACCATTTGCAGATCCTCTGCAAGAGTCACCTTTCTCTGTATGACAGGAAGCATGCTTATCAAAGGATACACTCATGGATTGATTTGTTGAGAGTTGTGCAGTAGTCCTAGCCACATTTGGAATTTTAAGCTCACCTCCCCTATAGGGAAAACCAGAATGAGAATCAAATGCTGGAGAAAGGCTTCCGGGCATTGCATACATAGAAGTTACATTATTGGTACTTCCTGCAATACCAAATCCTATATTCTTCAATCCTTCCTGGGATGGATCAGAAGGTGAATGTAAGGATTGAGCCTGATGAGGGGGGTGCATTGGTCCTTGGTTCTTCTCACCAGTGTCAACAGCAGCATGATTTGAATGTGAAGAGCTAAAAGCTTGGATCGGGCGCTGAGATGTCAAAGAATGGTTTCGGACTGATGCGCGTCGGGATGGAGGGCCAAGTTGTAGACCATAGCCTTGAGAGGAAGCAGACTGACTCCTCAGGTGATGACCAACAGACTCATCAGAATCCTCTGCTGCTTCAGGCATCTTAGATGATGTTTTTTTTTCAGAATGACCTAACTCTGCCACGGAACCACACTCTCTCGACTGGTCCACCTTCTGAATAAGCTGTAGCATGTTTGGACTGCAAGAATAGAAACAGTTTAAACATTGAAGCCAGAAAAAGAAGGCACCGAAAAGTAGTTTATACAGCTCAACTTGACCGTCAACAAGGTTTTAAGATACATGTAAAGATACGTACAAAAGAACATCTAAATCGTACAGGATCTATTAAAATGTACCCATGACCACTGCTAATAGTTCTGAGAATCAGGAAATTAACTACCTAGATTCCGCAGCTTTATTAGATGAATGTAAGTCAAGAGATCTGTTGAAGAGCCCAGGAATATTAGATCCACCACCAGGAAACCTGTTTTGACAATGCACCTCAATAGAGCCTTTGTCGTCCATCAAAACATCAGACAATTGCCCCTGTAGATCAAAGAACATTAGCCTATAATTGTTGATAAAGGATATATAGAACTGAGGGCTCTTCAAAAATATACTACATATATCACCTTCTCCAGTTCTGCCAGACTGTGAGGAACCTGACCAAAAACTTTTGATTGGCCATGCTGGGGATTGTGCTGCATTATAGACTGAGAATGAGTAGATTGCTCCATGCTGCGAGAAGGATCAGCATCCTCATCCAAGTTTCCCAAGGGATGATACTGAAACTTTGGAGGCCAAGAATTTTTCCGACCACCCTGATCAGACAACTTCTGCTTCCCCATGAGATGACACCTTGAATCACTGGCATCTGATAAAGCATTTTCCCTAACCCCACCAGCGAAAGAATGATGATGTAGGTTAGAGTGAGAGCTGTCATTTGAATTATCCTTCTTATCACTATTCTCCATCTCATGCACTGTGAACTCTTTACCATCAATGCAAGGGGATGAGCACTTCATCGTACTTGAGTTTGGAGCTGTGGCAGAGTGATACGAGCTAAAAACCTCTGAATTCCCCCGTGGACTAGCCATAGATGATCCCGCATGCTCCATATCAACTGCAGAATTACTGCGTGAACTAGATTTCAATGTCACACCACCATGAAAGACTTTGTCTTGGATGCATTTCTTCTGATTGTTGTCCTGCAAACGTTTTGATGAGTTCTCACTCAAAATACTAAAAGCTGCATCTCCAGAGGGTACAGCTGACCCAAGAACACCCCAACTAGCTGATTTCATCCCTGGTTGTCTAGCTCCACCAAGCTCAGGTGTCAAGGACCTAGAACCCCTTCTAGAAATCATTTCTGTATCAAGAGGATGTGAAGTATTGCTAAATATCTGGCTTGATTCAGCAACTGACGTCTGCAGTGGACCGAAATCTGACCACTTGCTTCCTCCATGTGATGACTCGACAGGTCTTTGAGAATTTGCTTGCAGAATCTGACCTTGCTCATATGGAAACCTGTGCCCCTGGACGTTGTGGAAGCTGTTATTCATAATGGTGCTATCAGATGGCCGAACAGAAAAAGAATTCAAGGATGGTGCTAGGAGCAACTTGTTTTCAGCAGAAGATGATTTATGTCTCCCGCTGTTATACATCAGATTCTGATTCCCTGAAGGAATTTCAGCACTGTGAAAATTCAAACCACTACATTCCTCCTGCAGACCAATATCACTGCTCGAAGTTTCTGCAACAGCAGACTGCATAAGAGCACTCCAAGTACCACCTTGGATAGAAGGAGATCCAGTTAGCAATCCTGCACTGTCAAACAGATTAACACCTTCCTCATTCCTATTAGGGCTCTTGGAAAAGGAACCCCATATACTGCTGTCTGAACCAAACAGAATTCTTTCTTCTGTAGGATCTAAACCAACTTCATTCCGTGGTGAAGAAGCTTGTGTCGCAACTTTCTCCTGTGAGGTCTCTGCGTGAATGGTTACATCCAGTCTGCTGCAGAAATCCTGGAGAGCTGAACCTTTTTGCACATTATTTGCTTGCTGAAGGTTCTCAGTATTTACTGCATTAGATAGAGCTTGACTTGCGGTGTGACCAAAAAAGCTTTCACCTTGCAAACTCAGTCTATGAATGGAAGTCCCATCCTGCCCACTGACTTGACCTGACAATTCAGCACATTCATAAACCGGAAATGAACCAGTAAAGGTTGGCATTGGCTGTGCTGTAGGCTTCTTTGTTCCCACCAGTGGAAGTTGGCTCAGGCTTCCTCTTGAATTGGCAACAGGAATTCCATATAGAGACTGATCAATGTTTTGAGGAATCAAACCCATCAAATGTTGTGCTTGTTCATAATTGGTGGGATTGAATACATTTGCGGATCCTTGAAGGACTGGAGAACCATGTTGCAACCAATTTGTGTTGCCAAGCTCAGTTGCCAGTGCAAAATTTACTGCACCGGAATAATTGGTGCCATTAATAGAAGCAGGAGAATGGTTACTAGATGCCACCTTAGGAACAGGGGGAACCTGATTCAATAGATTTTGTGGACCGGTATTTAGTTGCTGTTGCCTCTGAAGTTCTTGCATCTTCATGAACATGGCTTGCTGTTGCAGTTGCTGCATTTCGTTTAGCCTAGACTGCTGTCGTTGAAAAGATTGCAGCATGTTTGATTGCTGACCGTTCATTTGCTGACCACCAAAAAGATCCAAACTAACAGGACTCCCAGAAGGTTCTGACCTAACTAGTCCTCTTGCCTGCTGCTCAAGACCCGCCCCTCGCTGCAATTCATGAAAAACTGAGCCCCCTGAGGCTAGATTACATTGATTAGAACCTGTATTCACGGCCGAAAAACTTGATTCATCCTGCCTTGTCTGGAAGTACTGATTACCATACATGATTCCGTTCGAGTTTGGCTGCTGACCTTTAGCAAACTCAGCCCATTGAGTTGATTGTGCAGAATCCAAGCCACGCTGCACATTAAATGGATAACTGCTATGTCCTCTAGTAGTATCTGCAAACAAAGGAAGATAAGAAAATTGTCCAACAAGCTACTTGGCTACCAAATAAAGTTTAGACAGCATATCAAATTACCAGAGATCTGTAAGTTGTATGCGTTGGAACTCAGTCCACCTGTCTGCCTCTGGCTTCCAACCCCCAAAATGTTGCTTAGAGCTGGCGAATTCCCATCCACTACAGGGGAATGATGTTCTTGTGACATACTGTCTTGTGCAAAAAAGTTGTGAACCCTATCTTTGACTTCATTACCAGGCATAGATAATTAAGTCCAAAACCTTTGATTGTTAAATGTCGCTATGCAATTACTAACATAGCAAGATATCAATAAAAACAAACTTTTTTGCTATCTGTCGTTGCAATTAAAATCCAGAACTTAAACATGGGACTACTATTCTTGGAAGCTAAGAATCAGCTGCCTTCTCAAACAACTGCAAACACCTGCAAGACATTCATCCAAGTTCAGCTAGGTGAAAGAAGAGACTTTTTCTGTTAAGCGGCAATAGATATTACCTGAGATGACAAAGAAGAGGTATACTACTTGAAGATTCACACCTAGTTTGATGGAACTATTTCAATACACAACTAAAAGTTATATAAACATTGAGGTACAGAGAATCCGTTGAGTACATAATCAATGACTAATACATGTTGATTATCGACATTCAAGCTCGCACTTTTTCCTCAGTCAATAATCACATCAGAGAGCCTGTAGTGGACCAAGTTGACATGACATAGAGAAAAGAAAGACCGGCACTGGCCATAAAGAGTGAACAAAAGGATCCGTGATAACGAGTGTTCGATAAAGTTGCCAAGACTTCGGGGCAATTTAAATCTCATACCATATCAAAGATTGGTGCATACCACACTTGTTTCCTCCAGTAAAAGGGGGGGGGGGGGTATGCAACAACTACACTGGATCTGCAAATTTTCTTAGGAATGAGTAACAACGGTTTTTTTTTTTTATCAAGTAAAATTATTAGTATATTCATTCATAAACATGGTCAAACTGGCTGTATACAAGGGGTATACCAAAAAGCAAAGAATCTACAAAACATGATTCTCTACAAACCCACTATACAACTGGAAACTTTATGTTTTACACCAAAAGAAAATGAGGGATCTGGGACGACTTCTCAACTGAGAGAAACTCGACTGTACTCCTTCAAAAGCTCTCCTATTTCTCTCTCTCCAAACAACCCACATTAAAGCAAGTAGAACCACGTTCCAAGCCCTTAGCTTCTCCTCCTTTTAACGTTTTTGACTTAAGCAAGCCTTTCCTTTATGGCCTATAATCACATATTTGGCCTCATTCATGTGTAATCTACAAGATTTTCGCAATCACATATTTGGATTCAACTATAATCACATATTTGGACTCAACTATAATCACATATTTGGCCTCACTCATGGTTAATCTGAAAGAGTTTGAACATTATCCTAAGCCACCAAAATTTTCTTGCACCAAACTCTATTTGATAGTTCGTAATACTGTAAGGTAATCACAGCAGCCTTTTGCCACATTGCTAAATTGGTTGTGAAGGGGCAAAGTTTTCTCCTGTTGATAGATGCTCTAAATGCATATTACAATTGTTTCTATACAAAAAAAAAATGGAAGAATTGTCAGCAAGAGATCAACCTTGTTTTTATCAGTAGATGTTATCCACCACTAATTAGTTAAATAAATTTACCACTAAAAGAGAGCCATGCTTGGTCTTTAGCCCTGACTCTGTCTAAGGAATTACTCTGATCTTTGGACTCACAAAAAGGTAAGTAATTAGGGGAATCAAAGCAGTGCTGACGTGAGATCTCAGACAACTAATTATTTACAATAAAAGATACCACTAAAAGTATATCTTGATTGCAGTGGATCTGTAAAGCTTGTGGTTCATGAGGATCTTTTGAGAGCCTAAACAGTATTTCAAAGGGGGGAAAGCGCAAAAAAAAAAAAAAAAAAAAAAATGACAAGCCTTGCAGGGCTTAAGCGAGAAGCATAGTATACACACATCTTCGACGTGAAACGCAGAATTTATAGAAAATACAGAATTACCTAAAATATATAAAATTCCTATTCATTACATCAAAACTGCAATCAACGTTACAAATTTCATCATCAAATATCCAATAATGACAATATTAATTCCAACATCTCACACTGAACATTGTTAAAATGTAATTGCAACGAAACACAGATCACTCCTTGTTTACCAACCACACACTGTCTAACCAAATCCAATTCTCTCTCGATACGTTCCTCAAAAAATCCAAAGAAAGTTGATTTATAGCTCCAATTACTCAGCCAATTTTGAATTCCTAGTTCTCAAAATTAACAGTGTGTTGGATTCCCTGCCAACCTAAGTCATGTCCCAGTTATCCTTGCCAGCAAAGATCAAGAAGATATTGGAGCAGCTAAGAAGAAACTTTATATGGGAGGACAACAAAGAGAAAACGACATTCCACCTACTCAAATGGACCAAATTCACTACAGGCAGAAACATGAAACTGAAGCTCTAAGGAGGAATGTCATTTACACCAAGTATGGAGCTGACATTATTGTAATACCCCGTAACTTAAAATACGTGTGCGACTCGTAAACACCAACGAATCAGTATGAAATCAGGAGAATAAAGTTGCAAATGGGAAATCATACCAAGGAACACTTATATTAAGTCACTTGAAGTATAAGACTAAAGTTAGAGGCCAAAGGAAGCCTTGAAACAAAAGTTTAAGGTTACATTACGTCGGAGTATTTCAAATAATCCCGTATATGGACAGACTTGGAACGTATATATCTTCCAGTCTATTGAATGAAAATATGTTTACCTGATCAAAAAAAAATATTTTCCAATCTATAAGGAGTTAGAAAGTCTACAAATCCACAAGTGGGGTATGGGGAAGGTAAAGTGTACATAGACCTTACCACTACCTCGTGGAGGTAAAGAGGTTGTTCCCGAAAAACCCTCGACTCGAGTACAACAATATGAGCAAGTATGAAAAGGAAAAATGACAGAGCAGAAAATATAGCAACTACTACAGAAACAGTAACAACAAAACAATAATGCAATAATTGAAACAACATAAAATAGATGGTGGTAAAAAGCAAAAGCAAGACACTATAAGAATAAAGCTACTACTACGACAAACACCACTACGTCTAAACCCCTTCCGAAAGCAAGAGAACACTCCAATATCTATTAACCTTCTACCTAATCCGCGACCTCACCTTCTTATCTAAGGCTATATCCTCAGTAAGTTGGAGTTGTGTCATGTCAGGTCTACTAACCTCTCCCCAAAAAAATGTCAGCCTACCTCTACCTTTCCTTGCACTCGCTAGATCCAACCTCTCACACCCCCTCATTGGAACATCTATGCATCTCATGATCTCAACCTCACTTCCCTCATTTTGTCCACCACTGAGGGCACTCCCACCTTTACTCGAATATACTCATTCTTAATCTTATTGCTCCTAGTATGCCCACACATCCATCTCAACACCTCTTCTCTATAATATGCACCTTCTAAACATTTTTAGTTCTTGTTGGTCTACACTCCATCCCATACAAAAGAGTCGATCTAACCACCACTCTAAAGAACTAACCTTTAAGCTTAAGTGGTACCTTTTTGTCACACGCCGCACCAATACAATGTGTGACATCTTTGTCGATGTCCCCACTTCTATAAATTATAGCCTTAAGATGCCTGAAACTATCTCTCTTAGGGATAGTTAGTGTGTCAAGCTTCACTTCCACATCCGAACTATTTGCCCTTCATTAAAAGACTTTACAATAAACAAAACTGTCATTTACTATTTTCCTCAAAAAAATCGTCATTTAATTATCATCCTAATATTTAGGACTTTGAAAATTATTTAAGTTTTAGATATTAAATCTTTGTTTATTTGTAATAGGTAATAACTCCTAATATTTAGTACTTTAAAATTGACTAAAATTTTGCTTCTTAAATCTTACCATATTTGAACTATATTAAAGTCCTAACATTTATGACTTTAGAAACAATATTTTTACCTTATATAAATTTACTTAAATCATGGTAAACAAATAAATTAATTAATTAATTAAAAATATTAAAGAAAGAGGTTAGTTAAAAGAACTGAATAAATATCCTAGATTCCTGGTAGGATTCAGATTCAGTTTTCTTACTTTTTTGACAAGCTGTAAATATGATTTTCAGTGCAATCCATGCACTGGTTCAATGAATATACAGTTATACACAAACATTACCTTCTCAAAAAAAATGAAAAAATATTTTAGTTTAAAATAACAATACTTTAAGTCAAAAAATACACGCTATTAATGCTAATATACAAGCTTTTATAGTCACAATTTGTCATCATACTTGCAATAGAATTTCGATCATTTAAAGCCACAAAAAGAATTTTTTAAGGCTTCCAATTACTTCTTTCCAAGTTAGGACTTCTATTCCTATAATTTTATTGGCAAAATTCTTAAGTATTTATAATTTATAATATAATATAAAGTGAAGCTAGTGTCATAAATAAACAACACTACAAACGTGAAAATTCATAAGTATCTAATTATTTCCTTTTATTCATTTTTTTAAAAATGGAGTTGTTATTAAATACTATCTTCAAATTTTGGTGGCACATAAAAATCCTATTAGGATTAGAAAAATGCATCTGTCTACAAAATGATTTCACCAGTGAGCAAAAAAGAAAAAAAAAAACTCCTTACAATTATGCTCGATAGTTTTCTCTTTTCAAATTTTTTTCTATTTAAATTATATAATCAGTTATAATTTAGATATGTTAAGGTTACACATGATTAACTGATATGCAATTAATGATCTAATTATTTTCTTATTTTTCCCCAGATTTGTTGATTCAAGCCACAAATTGTAGTACTTCGTGTTGCAAAAGGCAGACAAAGGTTAGAGGTTTTTGGTTTTAATCTTCAGAGGTCTATTGGAAATGTGAAATTCCAAGAGTCTTCACTCAGACAAGTTTCCACCAAAGTCATTGGTCGTGGTCTCAAATTTGGAAAACAAAAGTTCCATGTAAAGTAGCCTGCTTATCTGGGTTGGTAGCCCAAAAGGCATGCCTAACACATGACAATCTTAGAAAAGGAGCTTCTTTAGTGCAGCAGATGCCTAATATGTGGGGAGGAAGCAAATCTATAAACCATCTTTAGATTCATTAAGGTAAGATAAAAACTTTGGCATATTTTCCTAAACTTACCAGATCTAAAATGGGTAATGCCAAGAGACAACATACCATTACTACATTGATGGAATAGAAGCATGAGAGGAACAAGAAGACATTGTGGTTGAATATGATCCCAGCATGCATTTGGTGGTCTGTTTGAAAAGGAAGGAACAACAAATATTTTGAAGATAAAGCCAACTCACTCCAACAGATCATGTTTAACTGCATACTTTTGTTCTCTTTTTGGTGTAGGGAGGAATTTGTAAATGTAGCAGAATCCATACTCCACCTCTTAGAATTCCTATAATTACCCATTAAAGGAATCACTCCTAGATCGCTGATACCTTCATTGATGAAACAAATGGAATCTAGTTGATAATAAAGAGAAGTCTAGATCTTCCTATTCAATAGAGAGAACTAAAATCCACTGAGAGGCTCCTCGCTAAACTGATAAGAAACCATTTCCTCCAATATTTGACAAACACCAGTTCTCCTTCTGGAATAAAGCATTCAGATATATCCATCCGAACTAGACTACTTACCCAACTCCTCATCCGTTTCTAAACGTAAAATCATGTAATGATAATAAAAACTACCAATAATAGAAAACTTATGGTGTTTCCTATTAGAATGCAACAGGTTTAGATGGAAATAAAGCTAGACCTTTTAGTCCAACTTTGAGAAAAAATTGAAGTACAACAACTAGCACCTCAATCCCCAACTAGTTGGGGCTTGGCTACCAGAATCTTCAATGTCCATTTCTCTCCATTTGGACCAGTTACATTCAACTAAAAAACTAACATGTTAATCGCCAAGCATGAGATGAGCACTCAGTTGTACAAAGGCATCATTTTTTTGACAATTCGAGTACCATCTGAAAGACTCATGTGACATCTCCATACAAATTACACAGATTGAACATACAATCAATGAAAAAAATTATAATTCAAGCTGTATGTACTCACTGTTAATAGCCTGAAAAACTAAAATCCTGAATCCATAGCATATAGAGGGGCAGGGACTAGGGTTTGTGATAACACACAGAAACAGAATTTGAAAAAAAAAAACACTTACCAAAACACCAAAACTTGGAATCGATCCTTCAACTGTACTGATTGTGGAGTTCTGAGTTGCCAGAAATGTCAATTTTGTGTCAAGAGGGAGGCTGGAGAGAGAAAGGAGTGAGAGAAGTTGAAGAGAGAGAAAAAACAGTGAGAGAAAGTCTCTGCCTTTTCAATGAACTGTTGAGCGGTATTGGGTTCGGGTTGAAATGAGCTCCGGACCCGAAGAACCCGGGTCTTGGTCCAATTATGGCAAGGTGTAAGTGGGGCCCACTTTGTTATTTTTTTTTTTCCTTTTTTCAAACTAATAATCCTAATGAAAGAATCTCAAAGAGATAATTCAAAGTAAAATTTGGTCTTAAATTCTCCCTCCAAAAAGAGTGTACACGTCATCCTAACTGAATATTATATTAATTTAGGGAAAAAGTTGACGACCTTTATTCCATGTTTAATAATTGGGTTATTATTTTCTTAATGAAAAAATTAACATGTCCTAATATGTTATTTATATAAAGCTTATCCTTTAAACCAAAAAAAACTAATGAATAACAACATATTTACTAATCAAATACACTCAAGAATGTATATTAATGTGTTTTTTTAACATAAATAAAGTATATTAATTATTTATTGTTATTTAAAAGTTCTTTAAAATAATTTTTAAGTAGGAGATATTCCTTATATTTATCATTTATTAATAGTTGACCACCTTTATTACAAGTTTAATAATTGGGTTATTATTTTTTTAATAAAAATATTAGTATGTATATATATGTAAGTAATGAGAAATTCCTTATATTTATCATTTATTAATAGTTGACCACCTTTGTTACAAATTTAATATTTATCATTTATTAATAGTTGACCACCTTTATTACAAGTTTAATAATTGGGTTATTATTTTTTTAATAAAAATATTAGTATGTATATATATGTAAGTAATGAGAAATCCCTTGTATTTATCATTTATTAATAGTTGACCACCTTTGTTACAAATTTAATAATTGGATTATTATTTCTTAATGAAAATATTAATATGTGTATATATGTAAGTAATGAGAAATTTCTTATATTTATCATTTATTAATAGTTGACCACCTTTATTACAAGTTTAATAGTTGTTTATTATTTTATTAATGAAAATATTAACATGTGTATATATGTAATAACTAATACCTAATGAATAGCAACAGATTTACTAACCAAATACACTCAAGAATGTTTATTAATGTGTTTTTTTGGAATATAAATAAAGTATATTAATTATTTATTGTTATTTGAAAGTTCTTTAAAATGTTTTTAAAATAGGAGAAATTCCTTATATTCATCATTCATTAAAAGTTGACCACCTTTATTATAAATTTAATAATTGGGTTATTATTTCTCAATGAAAATATTAATATGTGTATATATATATATGTAACTAATGAGAAAGTCATGATATTTATCATTTATTAATAATTGACCACTTTTATTACAAGTTTAATAATTGGGTTATTATTTTCTTAATGAGGGTATTAACATGTGTATATATGTAACTAATGAATAACAACACATTTACTAACCAAATACACTCGAGAATGTATATTAATGTGTTTTTTGGAACATAAATAAAGTTTATTAATTATATATTGTTATTTGAAAGTTCTTAAATATACTTTTAAAGTATGAGAAATTCCTTATATTTATCATTTATTAATAGTTTACCACCTTTATTCCAAGTTTAATGATTGGGTTATTATTTTTTTAATGAAAATATTAACACGTGTATATGTGTAACTAATGAATAACAACACATCTACTAACCAAATACACCCGAGAATGTATATTAATGTGTTTTTTGGAACATAAATAAATTATATTAATTATTTATTGTTATTTGAAAGTTCTTAAATATACTTTTAAAGTATAATAAATTCCTTATATTTATTATTTATTAATAGTTGACCACCTTTATTTCAAGTTTAATAATTGAGTAATTATTTTCTTAATGGAAATATTAACATGATGTAACTAATGAAGAGAACACATTTTCTAACCAAATAGGCAAATACACTCGAGAATGTATATTAATGTGTTTTTTTAACATAAATAAAGTATAATAATTATTTATTGTTATTTGAAAATTCTTAAAAATACTTTTAAGGTATAAGAAATTTCTTATATTTATCATTTATTAATAGTTGACCATCTTTATTCCAGGTTTAATAATTGGGTTATTGTTTTCTTAATGAAAATATTAATATGTATATATATGTAACTAATGAATAACAACACATTTACTAACCAAATACACTCGAGAATGTATATTAATTATCTTTTTGGAACATAAATAAAGTATATTAGTTATTTATTATTATTTGAAGATTCTTAAAAATACTTTTAAATTATGAGAAATTTCTTATATTTATCATTTATTAATAATTGGCCGCCTTTATTCCAAGTTTAATAATTGGGTTATTATTTTCTTAATGAAAATATTAACATGTATATGTATATAACTAATGAATAACAACACATTTTCTGACTAAATACATTCGAGAATGTATTTAATGTGTTTTTTCGGAACATTAATAAAATATATTAATTACTTATTGTTATTTGAAAGTTCTTAAAAATATTTTTAAAGTATGAGAAATTCGTTATATTTATCATTTATTAATAGTTTTGCTCAATCAATCTTATTTCACGTAGAATTTTAACAGGAGACCAATACAGGTACATTTAGATCTAAACATATACTTTTATTAATAGAAAAAATAATTCAATATATTTATGACAATATAAATATATTGTTGAGATTGTGGGATTACAGTAATTTTTGAAATTAAATATACAATGTATTTACTATCTAAATTATAATTAATGACTTTTTTTATTAATTAAATCTTTGTCATTAAGTTTAACTTATCACATGTGTCTTAAATCCAAGCAAAAACTTAGAGAAGATAAAAAATAAAAAAAAATAAAAAAAGAGGAGTCGAGTCCAACTCGGACCAAGTTTTTGAGTGGCTAGGTGTTCTCCAATATGAAAGTATAATTTTCTTAAGTATCTACAAATTAAATTGATTATTTCTCTGACATTATCTTTGGAATGAGCTATGGAATATAAAAATATAATAAGCTTGCGAATGCTTTTTAAAGATCGATAAAACATTATCGTTAAGATTTTCTTTATCTAAATTATAAATAATCTAATTAAAAATTCGGTATAATTTTTGAATCATGAAACTTAATATATTTTTTACTAAATATTATATAAAATTATTATAATCAAGAAAATGTACTAGTGTCCATCGTGTTTTCTTGAAATATATTCAACGGAATCAAAGATTTCCCACAAAAGTCTACCTAAACCGCTCAGGAATACCAATCCAAACTCGATGCCACTTTTATGATCTTGATATCAACCACATCTTTATTGAATGCTTTAATGTCATTTTTTTTAATTCGAATTGACCTTCGAAGACAAATTATGCATTATCACCAACAATCTTTCATGCTTAGCCACTGAATATCAAATCTCGTTAAATCAACTCGTAAACAATCAAAATCCTCCCCATTAGCTGAAACTTTGATTTCCTATTTCTTATGGCATATTTGGTTAACAAGGAATGATAATTTCTTTAGCGATAAAAAAAAAACTTCCAATTTCATGTATATGGACTACTCAACAAGCAACATAATATCACTATTTAGCTAAGGCGTCCACTTTCAAGATGCTCAAAATCCAATTACAACTCAAATTGATACCCATTAAATCAAATTATCATAAACTCAATATTGATGAGGCCTTTATTAGTATGTCAGATAGTAGAGGCATAGGAGAAATTTTTAGAAACTCAGATGGTCATTGAAAATTAGGTTACTGTATGCATTTTTCATATACTATAATCACTGAAGATGAATTAAAGAATCTATTTCCTTGTCTGTATTTTATGAATCTATTTGCACTTACAGTGGAAATTGATGCAAAAGAGAAATTCACATTACTGTCATAATTCCAACACAAAATATGCTAATATTTTATATAATTTGCATGTTCACGCTCTGATAACTCTGTGATTCAATCGTCATTCACATTTATAAGAAACAGAATCTTGTAGCGTATAGTCTAACTGAACATGAAGCAAATAATGAAGCTTTGGCTATCATAACACTTTGTGATAGTCCATATCCTTTTGTGGAATCAATGGTCGAAGCAAATAGACAAGACACCGCTTTTTGTCGACAAATATCTTTTGTAACTTACCAACGGTTAGTTTAACTAGTGAGGTATGTGGTGCATCTCACTCTACAATGTCAATAACCTCATTTTGTACTTTTAGAATAGAACCCTCAGGGACATATACTCCCTGTAATAGTTTAATTAATTAATGCATGCAACTAATCTTTTTCTACCAAAATAAAAATAAAAATGATTGAATTTCTCTGTTTTAAAAATCTGTTTTCTCGTTTTGTCTTTTTTGCACCGCATTCTTTCTTTTGCTCTTTGATGAGAATAACAACAATCGAGTGATAATTTATTTTTTATTGAGTTATTTTATGTACTTCAATTACACATAAAGTAAATGTATAAAATACACTATTCTTTTGTTGACACGTGTTAGATGTCTCGCCCGTATTTCTCGAGAAAGTAATTTGATTGATAAGATGAAAAAAATATTTCGATATATTGATGAAATCTAGTATGATATCAATAATGAAATTGATATTTCATTTTTTCCTCTTGAAATGTATTGATTTGATCCAATAAACGGGATCAAGCATGATGCCATCAAAAGCAGAACGCTACATGTTTTATAAAAAATATCTTAAACACATGTTATAGAGCAATTAGTAGAAAGCAATTCTTTAGCCAACACGAATTTTGCTCAATTGTAGAATATTTATTCAAAAGTGGTTGACACTCAATCATAAATGACGGAATCATCAAAGATTGATCTACTTTTCGAATTATGTCTAACTGATCACTAGATGCCCGAAAAAAGAGAGAGTACATGAACAAGATATTCAATAACAACAAGAAGAAAAAAATTTGAATAAAGGAACTCTCAAGTATTTGGTTATCTCAAATATATCGATATCAATGGTGACTCATCATTTCGATGAATCATTCTTATGACTGAAGAAAATTATATATGTTGATAGTTATAATGGACTATATAAATGTGCATATAACATTTGTCAAACATACTTGCCACCTCTCATTTATCACGACACACATCAATTGTCTAACCATGCATACGTGAGTATGTGACGTTCATGTCAAGTATGCAACACATACTAAGCATGTATAGTGACACATTTCATGTTGACAAATTTTCAATATATAATTCGAATCACATTCCTTTAACTATTTTACAATATATATATATCCTAATCATAAAACAATCCCTTAATCTTTCATTTTCTATTAAAGTTCATATTTATATATATTTAGAGAAAAGACATAAATTTCCCCTTTAACTTGTCACGAAAAGTCAGTTACACACTTAAACTATCATAGTGACCTATTACACACCTATACTATTCAAAAGTGAATTTTCCTACCTCCTAAAACTGACGTGGCAAAAAAATAAAACAAAAATAAAAAATAGGCGCGTCAGTTTGAAAAAAAAGTAAGAATCCTCTTTTCTACCCCCACCTCCCACACCTCTTCTTCTTCACACCCCACCCATTGTCTTCATTCTTTATTTTTATCACACTTCTTCATTTTTTTATCACAATCTAAAAGCACAATTTTTTTTATTCGCAATTAGGTTAATTTCCATAGATTTGTTAGTGAATAATTGTATTTTATCTAGAAATGTTTCGGTTGATTGTTTCTATCTTTTTCATTTTTTTGACTTTGTTAAAGAAATTTTGGTTGTTAATCAATTTTTGGGTTTGGTGGTGATGGGTGGCGGGTGGCAAAAATTAAAATAGGTAATTGAAGGTGGTGAAGAAGAAAAAATTGATATTGATAATAGTGGTGGTGATATTTGTTGTTGGGTGACAAAGAAGAATTGAAGGCGATATAGTGATGGTGAAGAACAAAATCAATAGTGAAAGTGGGGCCGGATATGATTTTCCGATGAAATGAGAATTGAAAATGGGTTGGGTTTAGTGATGAAGAAGATATAATTATTAAAGAATTAAAATAATTAATTAGGGATTAATTAGAGTAAAATATAGTTAATAAAAGAAAAGTTAATTAATAAAGAAAACAAAATAAAAAATTATAATTTATGACATGACGCCGACGTATGGCAGCGAGTAATACACCACATTATGTGAGAGTGGTGTTATCAGGGGGTAATAAATTCACTTTTGAATAGTAAAAATGTGTAATAGATCATCATGATAGTTTAAGTATGTAATTGACTTTTCGGGACAAATTCAAAGGAAATCTATGCGTTTTTCCTTTATATTTATTGAACTCAATTTAATGGGACATATCGAATCTTATACATTTATTATTACTTAAATCAATTAGTAGTAGAGTGGACACTGGAATTGACGGAATCGAAAATCATCACGTTTTGAAGAAGTTTCCTAAATTAGATACTACAAAAAGTAATAATTGCTTCTGAATGAAAGTCCAGCGAGTTCCACTAAAAGCACGTGAAAAATATAGAGTGATTATTTATACCGCCAACTGCCAAATGGCCATATCCACGTGGCATTCTTTTGTCTTTATCTTCACAGGTCAATTTTCCCCACCAAATTTCCGATTTCATCCTCCATCGACCAACGCAACTACTCCTTCGATCTACCCTCCTCCGATTGCTTCCATTTCACGTCGGACCTAGGGTTCCGATGATCTCATCCACAAGTTTTCAATGCCTTTGATTTTCGATTCTTCGAAGAATGACAAATTTTAGTGGAGCATTTTCCATTACTGAAGCTTCATCTCCCACCGAAGCAGGTCCGGCCCGGACCGGAACCGGAACCGGAACCGCCGGTCGAGATGACTTCATATTCCGGTTGTCCAGCTCTGAAACTGCGTGCCATGGGTTCTGGCACGATGCGGCACTGGTATTACCATCGGTTTTGTTCGTACTGTACTTAGGGTTTCATGCTAGGAGCAACATTAAGAAGCTCAGTCACCGTCGGTCTTTTGTAATGATTGGATACTATGGACTTCTGTGGTTTGCTGTTCTTTTAAACCTTGGTTGGTGCTTTCTTCAGGTACTTATTATTTTGCACTTCCATTAGCTCGACGGTATTTATTTCCATGTTATATCACACTTGATAATTCATTCACTTCTTAGATATTTTATGATTTGTGTAGTAGTATTTGTATGTAGTTTCCAGATATGTGAATCTTATTTTCCTAAAAAAGAGAGCTAAATTTATGTTGGAATTGAGACCTA
This sequence comes from Solanum etuberosum, assembly GCA_029582245.1. Lineage (NCBI taxonomy): Eukaryota > Viridiplantae > Streptophyta > Magnoliopsida > Solanales > Solanaceae > Solanum > Solanum etuberosum. Next base: position 129,570 of record JAJONR010000967.1, on the reverse strand, counting down.
AATTTAGATGCTTTAACCTTCTCTAAGGCAATATCGTGAAAGTTGACATTAAGGAGAGCTGAGGGAGAGGATTCCTCATTAAGCTGGGGTCCTTAGGTCTAGCTATTGGTTGGCAGTGGGGGCTTGGGATGACTGGTTATTTCAAAATTAGAAAGGAAGAAGATTTTCCTTTTTGACTACCAAACTCACACACTTCGCGATTGTTACTATTTTGGGTAAATGAGCTAAACCATGGTTGTAACCTGACATATTTAATCGATTCTCATCCCAAAATAATGAGAAGTATTGCAGATTTGACTCTAGTTTCTGACTCATCAACTCATGTTGGTGCTACGACTTCCCCACTCAAGGGTGGGGCGTAGCAGTTGATGAATTTGGAATGAAGACCATGATTTATCAGGCTTCCAATCCCAGTCAATGCATTAAAGTTCCATTGGGGTGGGAAGAGTTTCTAGGTAAATGTATGGGCGGAAGGATGTGAATACGTGCTGGAATAGTTAAGGTCCACTCTTATAGAAGATAATGGTGCTATTGACTAGCTAATAGAGTATTATTCGCAGTGTCTTTGCTGAAGATAGAGTTGAAAGGATAATTAGAGAACATGGATATCTGAAAAAACATGGTGATCAAACCCTAACTTAATCTAACCTTTGTGTTGTCTTTGTACTCCCTCTGTCCCGATTTATATGACATACTTTCCTTTTTAGTCAATCCCAAAAAGAATGACATATTTCCTTATTTGACAAACATTTAATGACACTATCAATAATTTACCCATGTTGGGTTCCACTTATTTGGCAAGAAAGTCAACAAAGTTGTATTTTTCTATTTAAAAATTCATTTATTTTATGGTTAGTTTTGGAACATTGCAAAGTCTTCCCCTATTTTTTAAACTCCGTGCCCGGTCAAACTACATCACATAAATTGGGTCTGAAGGAGTAATAAAAGACTCGAAACCAATATAAAATTCTCTGATTAGCATCATATGTTTCTGTAGTCATGATTTTTGAAATTATGGTACTGTCCTTAAAACAAAATCCAGCAGAAAAGGAATTGTGCTTGATTAGTGTGGTCAATCTTTTCCTCGGTCTCTATGTTATGGAATGTGATTGAAAGTTTTTCGTTTCTTGGGTGGTTATTTGGGCTTGTTTGTTGCAAAAATTGTTAGAAGGGAAAGGGGCTTGTATCAGAGTTTGGAACGCGTCTTACCTTCTGTATCAATGCTGTTATGATCTACGTATTCCTAATACTATCGAAGTCGTAAACCATTATCTTTATGTACTGCTGTTCCTTGAAGTGTTATTGCATCATCCATCCAAATTTGCAAAGCAGGTATGGCAGTGCACTCCAGGGAAGCAGGTGGCTTGGAATCTTTTATCGTTGTTTGCAACGTCTGCAATGCTATTTCTGGAGATTAGCATAGTGGCATTCTTACTTGAGGAGAATTATGCGAGCTGTTTGGAAACTTTAGCACGTACTTTCATGGTTTCAGGCCTTTTTGTCGGCATGGATTTACTGTTAAAGGTGAAGATTTCTTCATCTTGTTTCTTTCTGTCTTTTGACTAATAAAGCAGTTTACTTAGTGAATGCACTAACAAATTGCACGCAGTTACAGAGAACTTGTTATCCATCCAGAGCATAAACTATATCACAAAATTGCCCCCCTGTTCAACCAATTTAAGGAATCCATTAAACTAAGTTCGCCTATAACTGAAATCTACAGGAAAGAAACACCCAGTATTCAGCACCAGAAATGTGGTTTGATTTTATTAGTGTGTATTTTCGGGTGAAACTTTGGCACAGAAGTCTATTTGTTCTCATTTCATATATTCACTTTCTTGCTACCATGTTCTCCTTTCTTCTATGTGTGCAGCGCCTACAACTGAATTTCTATGACTTTTCCTTTTGTACTGAAGCTTAGATGAAGCAAGTAATAAGTTTGATATTTGACTCAGTTTGCTTGAGCTGATTTTTTATTCAAGGTTCTGCACTGGCTGGAGAAATAGTGTAGTTCTGCATCAGCTGCTACTCTTGTTTTCATCTTTTAAGCTTAATTGAAAATAATGTGGAAACTCTCACAGTATTGGGTGTTGTAGTTTCCAGCTTTAAGTGAGAAGGCAAATTAAATAATACATGGTAAACACACATTCAAGGAGAAAGCTATTGTAGTTTAGAGAGAAGATTGTTGAGTCTGCTGCTCTTGTGTATCTTTTATAACTTGATTGGTTGGTTTGAGTTTTTTATACTTGCTACCAGGATAGAAACATAGGATCAAGATCTTGTGCTTTTGCAAGCCATGCTAAATCTGTAATTGCATTTCATTGGAAACCTTTGGTGCTCCAACGAGATATTAAAATTATTTATCTCAATGTGATGTGTTAAAACTCTTTGTTCAATTCTTTTGAATTTGAGGAAGGCCTTGTTTTGTCAGTTGCTGTAGAAGTTTCTCTTGTAACAAGAGAAATCAGTCTTATAACATAAGTGTGCTCTTTATCCTATGAGTAGTCACATCCATCCAGGGACACAGGATTTTTTTAGTTCATCATGATTGACGAAGGTTGGATACAGTACACTTCCAGACTGTTGTGCTTTTGGGACACGGAACATGCTAGTGAAACTTACCGTACTAAATAATGCAGTTGCGAGAGAGAAAGGGTGAGACAAGTAACTCATGCGTGCCTGGCTTGGAAATTTGTCCAGATAACTTAGTATATTGTTTTCTAATAATCACTTGGGTATGTTCCCTAACCCGCAAGTAGAAGGTGGAAACAAACCAGTACTATCCAAAAGATGTTGGAGATAGTTCAGTTTTACTTAGTTACTGTTTTATGCCCCAGAGTTGTTGCTACTTTTCCGGAACAACCAAATAAAGGTTAACCAATTAATTGTAGAAAGCGTATTTCTGATTTCTTTATGGGGAAACTCTTATGTGCCTTCCCCTGTCTTTTCATTTGATCAGGCAATTTTTATATTTGGATTTGGTGTTCCACTTTTCCTTGACATGGAAATAGCTGATAGGGGGAGGTGGGGTGTCTGGTGCACCAACAAGCTTCTTCTTACTGCAGCTTATGGCTACATATTGTTTGTGCATTTCTCAAAGTGGAGAGATAAGCTGCCTCGTAAGTTTGATTTTTTATTTTCCCTTCTTAACCTCCTCCATTTTCCTGGTCCATCTCTTCGTATTAGGTTTAACATACAGTCTTTTCCATTATATGCAGCACGTCCAGCCTTCTACAACTACGTCATCGTCATGTTTGTGACAACTGCTGTAATGTTATTTGCCTGTGGGCTTGCAGGCATTAGGGGTGGCTTTGGACTTTGGTATAGACAAGTTTGCTTCCGTTACTATTACTCTTCCAAAATCAATAGTCTTTTCAACTCAATTGACATATGTGAATCTTTCAACTTTGCAGGTTGTATAATTTGACAGTAGTTTGTTATCACTCGCTTTATCTTCCATTTCTTTATGTGACATTCCTGGCTGATTTTTTCAAGGTAATCTACCCAAACTAGTTCTCCGACTAATTAGTTATTTGTTGCGCACAAATGCAAGCATTCTCTCATTTCTTTCGTCACAATTGCAGGAGGAAGATTGGCTTCTGGACAGCGCATACTACTCAGAGATGAAAGATGCAGGATTTTTTGATGCAGACTGGGAGTAAGCTTGTAAAACTGTAGACAAATAAGCAATTCCAACATGTAATTGTAAATATTGACTGGCTGGTATTGTGACAAACAAAACCAATAGTTATTCAAGTGATTGCATTGTCTAGCTTATTTGCTGGTTGAGATCACTGATCCACTTGGCGGAGAAAAGTATAAGTAAAGAAAAACTAAAATGTTATTGTTAAGATATGTTATTTTGAATAGACCATGCTAGCTAAATATTTGGGTTAAACTAATTGTTCACTGCAGTATAATAATATCAAGGGCGTTATACAAGGACGTCGGAGGATGATAACAATTGTGAAGTTGGATTTAACCGCCAGTCTTAATCACTAATCTGCAATGAGACTGTCCAGACATGAACAAGCAAATTTAGGCTAATGACATGTCCTGTGGTAACTGTGCTAAGGCATGCAAAATGTGTTCCGTGGTTTAAATTCTGCTGCAACCATGGCGAAAAATGATTATGCAGCACAAAGATGATATTAAATTAGTACTCAGCGTATATTTGTTTGTCAAGAATATAACATATATCATTGTGGGCTTGTGGCGATGAGTTCCAAACCTCTCTGTCCAACAAATCTCTTACGCAACTTGTTTGTGTACTTTGTTCCAATTTTTTTTTAGGCAGTAACAGAGAGAAAAAAGAAAGGGATGATTGCTGGAAATGTTCAAAGCTCTATATTGATTAGGGTGTGTATATAAGACTTTCAACAGTACCCTGATGCATATATACAACTGGATCTACACGACATAGACAAATGAAGGATGCCGATCAACTACTCAAAAAAATTACAAAGCAATATCTCATTACAAATGTAGACATATTAACACAACTTCTATAACTGGTTGGGAAAAAGAGAGCCTTTGTGCTATACAAAGTCAAATCCCGATTTGCTATAGTTTCTTCCAGATTAAGCCAATCCTTCAATAGAGTGTTCTTGTTCAAACCCAATATAAGAATCCGATACTAGAATGAGCTTTATCCCCTGAAATAGAAACACCTCAACTTTTCAGTCTCAACGGAGAAGGTATAGCATCTTCTATATGCACAGAACAAAAGGAACATGTTTTTCCCCCCTTCTTGGAGTGGTTAACTGGGAGGACTGAATCTTGACTCCAAGATAAGAAGACAAATATGTCATCCTCTATCTCCTAAAAGCTGATCTGTTATTAACTTCTCTTTTTAATTTTATTTTGTCTGTTTGTATGTGTGCTGGGGGGAGAGTAGGTGTTTAATTTCTCAAAGACCATCATAAAAAGGAAATGACTGCTGGGAAATTGATTCATCTAGAAGAGGGGAAACACCAGCTCACTGGTGTACCAAAAGCTGTCAGGTTAAGTTTAATACCAAATAAGTATATGTATATACAATATCATCAGATATCAACCTGGAAATTGGTCAGAGTGGATGGCAAATCCATGGGTGTCTGACAACGACCAGAGAAAGACACTCTCTTCAGAGCATACAGTTCACTCGTGGAAGTATTACAAAGGACTAACCACCAAGCTTCATCTTTTACCTGCAAAGAGCAAAATGTCAAGTGTTTGGCATGCTCCAGATTACAAAACTAGCAGATGAAAATACCTTTGGAAATCGTGGGATAAAAGCTTTTGCTGTTCTTCGCTGAGTATTTGCATCTTCCAATCTAATGTTCAAGGTTAAAATCTTTCCAGCATTAGATTCCTTTGGCTGAATTTTAAGTCGAACTTGAATCCGAGGGAAATGCCGCATATCCTGTCCAAAAAGTAGAATTACGCAAATCAGATCTCAATTAGTATACATGTTACCAGAAGCAGAGATTTTCTAGTACTTACCATGCACAGTACAAAAGTGGATTTTGACAATTAGATATTAGCACATACAATGATAAGAGTATCATTACAAGCTCTCCCTAGGATAAAATCAAGAGATCCTTCAGTTTCCAGAGTGGAAATGGGAGGGCCCAAAAAACATGGAACAAATACCCCGGGAATGATGTGAGAGGTAGGAAGGAAATTTTAGAACTCATAAAAAGTATGTACAAAAATTGGTCTTTCGGCATCAAGCTGGGACAAGAAGTCGGGAATGCTACTTCAACAAGGTTCTGCTGAAGACGATCAATTCTGTTGAAGATATAATTAAGCAAATACAAATGCACTCTCTCTAACATCCTTAAGCTTTTAAATGAGATGGTCATATAATTTAACATGTCATCAGAGCAAACAAAGGTTTTGGGTTCGAGTCTCACTGTCACTCATTATCAAAAAAGGAAATCAACGTGTTTGACCCATAAAAAAGAATTAGGCCCGCATTAGGGGAGCGTGTTGAAGTCATAAGTAAATAAAAGTGTACTCTCTAATAGATTAAGCTTTTAGAAGAGATGATCATAAATTTAAGAAAATCCCTCCATATGCTTGTTGTTGTCGATGTTCCCCATATATCATTATACAACTTAATTTACAAAGAAGCATATCCACATGTGATTTATAGCTTAGGGCCTACAAAATAGTAAGATACTGGTACACTCGCATTATGCAATAACTTTTTTCAAACAGAACCGTTCACGCTAACCTTCTAACCGTGTGGAGTAAGTTCTACTCATAGATGTTTGACACTTGTTCAAAACAAACTTTCTTAGGATGCAATACATCAACGAAAATTTCAGTGAGACAGGAGAGATGATTTATCCAAAACATCATCAACTACTAAAACTAATTAGAACACCTGATACAGTTTCGAGGCAGCTGAACTCCCAGTGATAGCCCGCAATGATTCTAAAGGGCAATCCAACAGCTGCTGGATACTAGCAATTCCTTTTTTATGCAATGAGCTGAGTAGATCGTCAGTCATGCATGGTAACATCCAAAGAGGAGAGTCCCTATCAAACCACAAGCCCTGTAGATTAAACAAAGACAAATAATCAAATGATGCTCAAGGACAAAGTCCAGTTGCTAATGACCTAGTTTATAATAAAGGGTAAAATTTTGTAAGAATACCAAAAACTTGTTCAAAACCATCATTTGAAAGATATTCTAAATGATCAACCAATCAACCAACTAGCCTCAATCCCAAACTAGTTGGACCAGTGTAAATCATCAGCATCTTTTCATCTCTATTCGTGCCAATTATGTTTTAATTGTCTTCGAAAACAGAATGGTGGTTTTCAAATCACAAAGATGCTCTAAATCTTAAACTTAATCCTATGTTGACAAATAAATCTTTACCCGAATAAAATACTCCTTGCAAACACTGAAAAACTTTGACTGCATAAACAGTGACAACCAACCGATGAGGGACTCTTTACACACCCCCCACGCCTAGGGATGGACATCAGTCTTATTGCCGAACCAGTTCTCCTTCTCCCATCTAATATTTTCATAACAGTTATAACCTCAAAATAGGCAACGAATTACGGACAACTTTCTCTTTCGCCGGTAGTTGCGAGAGCTAAGCTAATTCGTTTCTAGTTTTGTAGGAGGCCATAACATCCAAAATCAAGAGAATTTCCTAATCTTTGACTTTGAAGTGAGAATGGTCATAAATAGAGAGAAAAAAAAAGAATATGTTAAAGGTTTCCCGATTGAATACGAAGTTTAACATGCTAGTGCCTGGGTAATTCAATATAGAGGCCCAACATCGGAAATGAAAATTGAGATGGGTCATGCTCTGATACCATTTGGGAGAAGTAAAATCATGGGAAAAATAATATTGAATTAATGTAAGAACTAAATTACTGCACTGAGCCGTATTTATATTACACTACAATCCTTTTCCATATATGACACTATGTACAATCCTATTCTAACATATCCAAGCGCCCAAGACTTGGGTTAGCTCCATTATATGCGGTTTTGACGTAATTGTGATAGTTGCTTGGTTCAAAACGACCTTCCTCAGGAATCTTCAGTCCTCCCAGTCCATTCTTGAATTTCAAGGATTTCACATCTAGAAGGACTCGAGATCTGAAACAAGGGTCACATGGCCCTCCCAGTGTCACGGGCCACTTTAACCTCACTGGGTCCATTATTTTTTGCTAAAACATTATTTTAGGCCTGCCTTATATCCTATTCACACCTTTCATAGTTACACATCTATATATTGGTGCATATGGAGGTTTAGCATGACATAGCAGAACCATTTCATGCAGCCTCTCATTTAATTTCCATATGTGCTACTTGCACCCTTAGTTTGGTGTTATCATTATATAATCTTATCCAAATTCTTGTAGGACTATACATCCATCTTAATATCCCGATTTATATATTGTAACTGCACATCCATCTTAATATCTTCATTTCTACGATATTTATCTTGTTGAAATTGGACTTGGAGGACCAACATTCACTCCCATATATCATTACTAGTCTGACAACTGTTTTGTAGAAATTTACTTCTACATCACATGAAGTGTGTTGGTTATGGAAAGTGTGTCAAGGAGCAGATTTTGGTGCATAATACTAATCACAAACAATTTCTAGATGAAGGTTGAAAAGAAGCTCTTTCTAGTTCAGATACTTCAGAACTTTCACTTCATCTAGATATAAGAATTAGTGATAAGCTGGATAACAAACATCGACATAGTGATAAACATATTTTCCATGGTCAAGTAATTTGCAGAATGCAACAAAACAGAAACATGATATACATCCATAAAGACCACATCAGTATATAGCTGGGTGCTACTCTGATAAGATTTATTCTTAACAGGAAGTAAAGGGAAAAAATAACGGGAATATGTGATGCTGTTGTGTTGCAACATAGCTCAACTCTATCTCTTTGTACGTTGTAATTGATGATAAAACGAGCCAAAAAAATTTATAATATTCAACAATTCGGAATTTGATAGTTATTTTTCTTTACTCTCTCTCATTACGATGTGAATTTTTTATTTCTTTTTTTTGAAAAAGACAAGTTTGTATTCCTCATACGGACATGCTGGCAACCCCAAAATGAGAAAAGAAAATGATAGGAATAGAGAAATCCTAAGGTAAAAAGGAAAAAAGGAAGAATTGGAGGTAGGCGGATACAAGTAAAACAATATATAAAAGAGTTGATAAAAGCAGTATAGTAGTCCATTTTACAGTGAATAGATAAAGGAAGCTTTGGAAGCAGTAGCAAGACCTGCATGACCATTTGCAACAGATGCATACAGGTAATGGTACTTGAGAGCCATCCACTGTTGGCACAAATATCTATCATAGCCTGGATAACACGTATACTTTGATCCAGAACAGACTTTAAGTCTGTGACATAATCGCTGATTGGCAACTCTGATTGGGAAAAATGAGCCTGCAAAAAGTGAGATGTGTAAGGAAAGAGTAAAACAGCAAAAAATATTATAACCCCTAGGACCTTGTTCAGGTAGCAAAGTTGAGGGACTTGTACTTGGGTCATACGTTCGAGCCCTGCGCCATGCGAACTAAGTTTGGTATTTAAGTGGAGAAGGGTAAAGGGGGGGGGGGGGAGGGGGCATCATCCCCAGGTTTCGAAGGCTGCGGTTGGTCCCTGAAAGATATATTGATGTTAAACAGAATCTAGCAGACAAAGCCAAAACCCCTACCTGAAAGAGCAGATTTGCTTTCACATGAGGATCATCCAGGCGATTGTGGTCGACAGCATATGGAACTTTCTCAGCTAATTTTTCATTGTAGTTTTCCTGGAATAGGTGAACAATAAGCAGATGATGTGTACAACATACAAATAAAGAAGTAGTTAATGCATAGTTTGATAGTTTCAAATCCACAGGCAATTTCTTAGCGGAATATACATACTAATTTAGATTTGCAGACCAAATAATTCAGAAGTGTCTGCAACAATTGGTGTAGTGCCAGGACATCAATGTTCTTAGTTTACTTGTTAGAACTAGCAAGTAATATACAACTAAGGGAAAAAATTAAAGAAATTAAGTGAGTTGAAAACCAACAAACCATTGTTCAGCAACAACTGCCTTCAAATATATATATTGCCTAGCTAAAAAAATTACCTCATTATGCCTCACCGGGAGCTCATCGTATTCAGAAGCACCAGACAGTATTTGTAGGAAAACCTGGGGTGAAAGATAAACAGGAAGTAATGCCAAGAAATATAATTTAAAAACATTTGAAATAGAGAAATAAGGATTGGACATCCATGTTAGGTGTTCTACAAACCTCAAGTGATGTATCAGATCCTATTTTTGAGCCAAACATTGATACAGTGGTGTACTTCAGATAATACTGAGATGCTATTGAGCCCAACATCAGTGGTTCAACACTGTCTTCAGTAATCTTGATGCATCCACTGTCTTCTAGATCCTCAAATGTGCTTTGCACCAAGCTGTTTATAAATAACGTGAGCGCACACAGAAATATTCAAGAAAAGCTATTTCATGAGTACGTAGTGCTTTCATTTTACCTAGACAAATAAGAATTTAGAATCCCAGGTTCTGCATGCTCTAGGCCATAGTAAGCTGGGTTAACCATCTGCCAGAAAAAAACTTCTAAGATTAACAAACATAATAACTAGCAGGGAAAGAACAGTACACTATTTTTGGTAATTCTTCAAACATAAAAGATTTTCTTTGATAACATCGTCAATCCACAGAAATGCATTAGTAGATTGAGGTGAAAATGGACTTTCTTCTCATTCTTTTCATTTAGGTGACATATCATCTCCTCCTTTATCTTCTATTTTTTTTAATTTGGTAACATTCTTTTTTTACCTCCATGCTCCCCCTTCCCAGGGGAAACAGTGCTCTCCTACTTTTCCCTCTGAGTGTCCCGAACCACATATCTAATGATTGGAGGTGAAGGGACCTTGCCACTAGGGAAAGACTTCCTTTTGAACCACGGAATAACCAATTATTCCCTATTGTGACTAACCCATAAATCAAGTGAATTATTCACTATATAAAAGGCATCTATACAGGCAGTAAACAGAAATGTAACTTTTCTCTTGTTCTTTCGCACAAGGTGGAAAATACTACACATGCAACATCAACACCTACAGTTGGCACTGCATTTGTTGAGGCGGAAGGACACAATGAATAGCATAAGCAAACCATTGTTTTACCACTCAATGCTGATTGTTTTTGCTTTAAAATCAGTTCTCTCATTTTGAATCTAAAATAATCTTATGTTAAATAAATAAATAATTTTTTTCCGCAACCCAAAACACAAGGTCAATCAAGTTAGATAATTACTACACAGAATTTGTGGATTAGCTATTCCTATCCCTTAGGGTCTGGTTAAAGCTGGGCAAGAGCTATTTCAACTTGCGCTTTGACAAGACTTGGTTACGTGGGGTAGACCTCACTTTCTCCTAACTTTTCTTTCGTAGCAAATGCTTTAATGGCATCTAACAGCAGTAAGCTTGTAAAAGCACATCAAACAGACACATATTTTCTTGCAACTATAGCTGCTGCTTGAAGTGTGTTCCCTTTGTCTGCTTGTTGATTACAATAATATAGATTTTAGAGTCCACCACAATCTGAAACAAATCCTTTTACTATAAAGATCACCAAGTAGATATTAGATCAGACAACTACTGATGCTTGATACAACTGAAATTAGCCCTTTACCCACCACTTTCTTTTTCCAATTTCAGTTGTCACATGTTGGCAATGCTAATTTAGAAAATAAAACTTGAGGCTTCCGAAATAGACAACATAAGCAAGATAAAATCGCAACAAGGTTGCACTATTGTGGCCTCCCTTATCTTTTCTTTTTGCAAGCTAAATTAATCAACTCTTAAATCTCTCGTGTTACCTTAAGTCTACCTCATTATAAAAGACTCATTTCCTTTACTGGATTTCCATTTATATGGTTCTTCACTGTAGGAGACGCAACTTAGTTACCTACATCTTCTTTAGAAATTTCATATTAATATATTTACCTTAAATGAGTAACCCATATCAATCGGCAACCAAGTAACCTACTTATTACTCATGATTACTTGCTGAAAGAAAAACATGCATCAAGCAGAGTCTCAATATAATGATGGTGGTTCCTAACTTAGCATTGCCATTGGTGCAAGATTGAAATTTTTTCTTGATCGGTAATGCAAGATTGAAAATTTGGAGCAACAAAATAAATTATCTGCCATAGGATCATAAAACCATACCAATCTACGAAACAAGTAGGTCCAAGTGAGATAATGCACAGCGTCCTCTTTATGAGAGATTGTTCCCGTAACAATCTCAGCGTTGATGTGGTCATGCAGTTGCTCTCTCAGGCTACTTTCAACTGGGAATGGTTCATATAGAAACTGCAAAAAGAAAGCATATATGTTGAATAATAAAATGGAATAGACTAGTTACTTAATAATTGAAATAAAGGAAAAGCAACAGTACAGTCAAGATATATTGTTCAAAGAAAAGAATTATAGATAACCTTTTTATAAAAGCTCTTCTTGGGTTCATGAACAAGAATAACAGCTTTCCCGTGTTGATCATATTGTGGACGACCAGCTCGACCCATCATTTGTAATATATCAGTGATTGGGAAATCAACATATCTTTTTGCCTTCCCATCATAAAACTCTGTTCCCTGCAGAAGGATCTATATATTTATAACACCAAAGATGGTGCATATCCTGAGGTGATGAATTTTGACAGTCATCAAGAAACGTAAGGACACAGGATCTGTTACGATGAGCAGATTAAACTCATCGAATGAATGCAAGGCGAAGAAACATATGTATTTAATTTATTATTTTGAGAGAAAGGAAGACTTGATAATTTACCTATGGCAACAAGATGACAAATAGAAGAACTTCACAAAAAGAATACCCAAAATATTTTGCATGAACCAGAGTGATAAACCACTTATGTTTTAATGACCTCACTCTAAAGAAAAGGAAAGGAAAGTGCTAGCTTGAAAAAGATTTGGGGGCAAGATCGATTTTTTGGAGTATTTTCCAAACATAAATAATAAAAGGAAAAGGTATCTAGGAACTTCAAATAATCTTCAAAATTTTAGTTACAAATAATAACATCAAAGGGACTCAATTTGTTAGTAAAAAATGGATTAAACCAAAGTTAAACCAGTAAAATATCATGTGATCCAGTAATACATTAAGAGTGTGATGTAACAAACAAAGCTGACAAACAAAGATGACAATTGGCCCATGGTATGACTGCCTTCCAGTGGGAGATGATATTATAACATTCCAGTCTTTGACCTAATTCTGGAAGGTGGATAAAACGACATACCTTAATAACAACCAAATGTGCAGGAAGGTTTACACCCCATGCTAACGTACTTGTACAAACCAACACCTGAAAAGATGCAGCCAAAATGACTCAAATATAATTTCCAATTTCATCATATTATTACTCCTACAGATCTACAAATTTCAGGATGACATAGTTGCCTGGATCTTGTTGTTTGCAAACAGTTCCTCAACCAATGATCTGTCTTTATCATTCAGCCCGGCATGGTGTAATCCAATTCCAAATTGTAAGGTGTGCTTCAAGTTCTGGTCTGTGACTTGAGAAAGAACCATCTGAAGTGAATCTTCTGGCATGCTTATGAACTGCCTTGGGTGCTCATCTGAAGCCGCAAACTTCGAGATCATAAAAAAAACGTGACAGATTAGTTACCATCAATAGAAATATTTTGATCGATACAGTTTGAATTTTTGCCTCACCTGAATAAGGTCCAGTGCTGTAAGCCTTGTTTGGCGACGAGAGGAGACAAAGATTAGAACTGGTTTTGTTGGTGAATGTGTACATATAGCAGCATATGTGGGCTTGTTCATACTATTCATCCTCGGGCAGTAAAACTTCCCAGGATATCCCTGTTAAAAGAAATGATTTATAAATCAAGATTAAAGCATGATACTGTAGGTAAATATACTTCAGTCTGCTTCGATGATGATGGCACTTGGGTAGCTTATAATCAACAGCTTCACTTGCCTGAATATGAACTTCGAGAGGAACAGGCCTCACACTTGGCTTGAAATTGAAGAGGCCAGTTTCATCGACACCCAACCAATCAGCCAAATTACTGGGTTCAAGGACAAATGTAAGAATTTCATTTAAAAGTTACCAAGATAAAAGGTAGTATCCAAAACAATCTACAGAGGAAAAACTCCACAAAACCAATTAGCATTTTGCACACAAGACGAGCAAGAAATATAGATACAATGAAACACATACTGTGCATTTGCTAATGCTGTTGACAGGCCAACAAACTGAACTGGCCGCTCTGTTTGAGAAGATATATATCTCATCCTTGAGACAATAACCTAGAACCAGAAAATCTAGCATTAGACATAATCAAGAGATTACAATATAATCAATAAACCAAGGACCTTGCAAGGGAGAAGAGAATGGGAGACATTCAGTGACAACTGTGTACCTCAAGTATGGGTCCTCGATCAGCTCCAAGTAAATGAATCTCATCCAAAATCATAAGCCCAACCTATAGATGTAGGTTTGAACATTTGATTGTGGTTAAGAGAGCATTCATGAACAGAATGTTCATATTATAATTTTGATATTAAGTACCAATAGCTAAAAAAAAAGGGAATAAAAGCTAATGAGATATTGCACCTTAGTGACATAGCTTCGACTGTGCCAATTGCGACTGATACCATCCCACTTTTCGGGAGTGGAGATTATGATGTCTGCTGACAAGAGAGCCATTAGATCCGGGGTGTAGTCACCAGTCATTTCAACCTGCGGAAGATATTTGAGTTAGCAGTGATATCACATGTAAGTGCATAAGAATAATGCCCTAACAAAAGAAACTTCACACACCATCTTCTTTCCAAGTTGGGAAACAAGACGCTTTCTCCAGTCTGTCATTCTCTCCCGAACAATAGCCTTTAAAGGTGCTATATAGATAACCTGCATATAGAAAATCATTGAAAGATCATTAGCAATTATGAAGTTGAGATACAAGTATAATGATGGGAAATCTTGACTAGACAAAACTAAATACATAGTTTCGCAACAATTTTTTTTTGATCAGGTAAATGATTTTTCTTTTATCAAGGAATCCTCTTAACCGGTTCTTATTTGCCTTGGCAATGGATGAAGTGATGCGGCATATTCAAGGGGAGGTATCACTGTGTATGTGATTTGCAGATGACATAGTATTGATTGGCGAGCCACGCGGCGGAGTTAATGCAGTTAACAATAGGCTAGAGGTTTGGAGACAAAACCAAAAATCTAAAGGATCTGAAGGGATCGGGTTGAGCAGGACTAAGACAAAGTACTTGGAATGCAAGTTCAGTGACGTAACTCACGAGGCAGATGTGGAACTGAGGATAGATACTCAAGTCATCCCTAAGAGAGGAAGTTTCAAGTACCTTGGGTCAATAATCCAAGGAAACGGTTGATAGTGGATTAAATGGAGGCTCGCATCTGGTGTATTGTTTGATAAGAATGTGCTACCAAGACTTAAAAGGTAAGTTTTATAAAGTGTTTTTTATTATCAGGTAAAGTATTTCAATAATAATAACAAGGCCAACATGGTTGTATCCAAGTGGTGTACCTAAAAGAAAAGACCTATAGTATATTATTCTCTCCGAAAGACACCCAATCATCTATACACAGAGGAACTACATGGGTGCACCAAGAGAAAATAAGGGATCAGAGACCACTCATTATATCGACTCATAAAAACTGATAAAAACAAGTGATTATGCATGTGGAAGCATTTAGCAAAACTAATTGCAACAAAGTACCTTCATATCGGGCCGTGTATTGAATAAATGGAGCATAGCAAGCTCAGCTGATATTGTCTTCCCACTTCCAGTCGGAGCTCCTAAAAGGATATTTCTGTCCGTGTGATACAGCACATGAAAAGCCTGCCAAAATTGATTTGATTTAAGCTATTGCTGATATTGACTAATGAAACAGACAATTAATCGAATTTAAGGAAACAAGAAAATGAGATATCCACCTGTGTTTGTATAGGATTGAAGTGTGAAAATTTATACAAGGCCTCAAAAGTTCCATTGCCGAGTGCAGTCACAGGAAGGGGTTTCAAATCTAGAAGCTCAGTGTGGGATGTTTGGGTCTGAAAAATCATTCATTCAAGTCAGAGAAAACCAACACCCAAAATTCAAACTTTAGGACATATTGCAGATATTCAACAATATAGAGATAAATATAAGTTAATAAAACAACCTCTGGAAGAGCAAGGTTGTGGAAAGTTATTGTGTACAAAGCGTCTGCTTGTAGCCACGAGTCAGAAACAGCACGAATGTAGTACTGTGGAGGATGTGGCTCAAAGATTGGCACAGTAAAGGACAGTTTCTGCGGATCCGCTCTGGCCATCTTCTTTGTGAGGGTGAAGAGCTCAGAATGGTAAATGTGGTCATTCTCAGAATCCTAAGGCAGTTATTAGACAAATGATTTAGTACGATAAACTAGTATAAAATCAACAACAATATCCTAGCCAAGTCATAAGATCAAAATGGCTCGAACTGAAAAATCCTTTCCTCCATGAAAATGAAACTAAAAGAGTTCCAATTGAAACATTTGACATATTAAAGAATAAACATGACTTACATGGGCCAACTTGATGGGATGGAAACAGTTACAGTGAATGCTTGAAAAATATTTTAAGGGGAGGGTGAAATTCAAAGGAAACCATTGCCATGTTGTTTGTTAACTGGATGGCAAGCAATCTTGAAAATCACCCACGATGTCTCAGACTACAGCCCATAAAGTTGTCAGTTAGAAACAATTTCCAACTTGGCTTTGATTAAAGTTTCCCTTATATCATATGCATCCTTTGTTTTGTTCTCTTTTTTGATCGATGCATCATAAGTATCTTTTTGTGTGTTTTAGAAGTCATGAATCCTCTTGTGTTTAAGCAGATGACTGGATTATACATAGAAATATCAAATATGTATGAATCTTCACTCTTATGTTCCTTTTTCGTTCTTCCTCTTCTTCCATTTCTTACTTCTTATCTCTGCACTCTACCAAGCACCAGAACAGTCTTACAATAACATTATTCCCTTGATTAAGACCCTTATCAATCCATTCACTAATCTCTTTCATGTGTCCTTAATGAACAACTTTTTATGAATGATGCGTCGCAGGCAAGATGGCTGTGCAATTAAGCACCTTAATGAGCAATAACTAGGCAGTAAACCATAGTTGTCCAACAGAGGCAACGATGGTTGGAACCTCAACATTAGAAGGAACTTGAATGACTGGGAAATGGGTAGACTTGCTAAATTACTATTGATTTTGGAGAATTTCCAAGGTTTGTCACAGTGCCAGAACAGGATGATTTGGAAAACTGAATGTAGGGGTCAGTTTACAGTGAATATCTTGCTATCGTAGCTTGATTTCAGGAGGACTTCAGGATTTAGGCCTTGGAAACAGATCCGGAAAACTAATGCTCCATATAAGGTGATGTATTTCTCATTGTTGGGGTCCCATAAACCATGCTTGACACGGGAAAACTTACAAAGACAAAGATCTCAATTGTGCTCCAGATGTTTTTTGTGTGGGTGAGTTCAGAGAGCATAGCAATTGTTTTTACACTGCAACATCACTGTTTAATTATGGGAACTGTTCTTCAACATGGTGGGACTTAAATGGTACATGCCCATGGAGACAACTGAGCTTTGGAAGTGCTTAAACATAAAGGGCTTTGAAGACAAAGAAAGTTCTATTCAGAAGAGAAATGACCTGTTTACTTTTGTTTTATTTTTGATGTAAACAAAATTTTACTAGTGAAAAAGAGGAGCTGTAGATGTGATAGAATCCCTCCAAGAAGAACATACTTTTGCTTTTGATCACTAATACTTTTGCTTGCACCTTCTTGGTACTTCTTATTGATACAATTACCAATTCTCTAAAGAAAAAAGTGAAGCTGTGGAACAAAACGTAATTCCTCTAATTCTACAGTTATGTTCTCTTCCTTACCCATAAGTTACTTTGCAGATAACCTTGACCACCAATTATCTCCTCATGGCATCCACTTAACACCAGAAAGTTTATATTTAGTTGTTTTCTTTACCACTAAAATTGATATCTTTAAGACACTGACCCTTGCCTAGGTATTAGAGGTGGATCCAGGATTTATACTCTATGGATTCAACCTTTAAGGTTCTTACTCTGCATTGAAAGTACTGAGTTTAGATACCGTAATGGTGGATCCATCCTGCTCAGCATGGCTTCCTATTACCAAACCTGACAAGCTTCTGACTTTCTTCTTGCCAACCTACCTTCTATCACGCCCAAGAAAAAGAAAAGAGGAGAATAGGTAATGCAAATATAAGATCATCTTGCCACACATAATGACCTCTAATCTCCTTTCTGGACAAGTAAACCCAAACAAAAGCACCTTTGTACTCGGGTTGCAACTATATGTGTTACTGTTAAACAGGAATGGAGCATGACATGACTGTTACTTATTTGAACCACATTTGAAACTCCTGGGGAGATAAATAAAACTAAGAAGAAAGCTTGAATACTAGACAGGTCAAACCAATGCAATAAAAAAGAAAGGTAAACAAGGTAAGACACCTCGCGGATGAGCATAGGCCAAATTCCATACACAATATGATATTGGATTATTATTATTATTGTTATACCGTAAAAAAAAAGCATGTTCAAAGCTACAGAACGTTATCTAGAGTGATAGATTTTGATAACCATGTCAATTTAAGAGGAAAGATTCTAGACAGTATCGGGACATCAAATTGTAAACACCTATATACATCAAAGCATAATATAAATGAACAAGTTTGTACCTCAACCAGAATCCACCAGCGCAACGCAGTGCCATGAATTCGATCCTTCCAAACAAACTGTGGAGCTATAACCAAATCCACCTATAATAAAGGAGCTTCATGGCAATATCTCTCTTTGCATTTGATAAAAATAGAAGGAAAAGATAGATGATTCCTCTATCTCATTGCGAGTTTTTCTTCTTGGACCCGCCAGTGGCCGCAGGTGTTAATAGTATAGTTGCATAAGTAGAAGTGGCCCCAAAGGTAGGAGTTCTTTTAGTATTGAAGAATTTACACTGCTTAGGTACAATGCTACCCTATTGCTTATATGGTATTGACTAAAACTAAAATGTGGCAGAGAAGTTTCTTTTAGTAAAGTGAATACAATTGGAAGTTAAATTGGTACAAAGGGAATAAATTTCAGATAGATCAAGAGGGAAAAAGCGAGTGCAGAAATGTACTCACCTTCAGAACCGTTCTAGTGATTGGACTGACTGTAGCAGTCAACAGGACTGATGGGAAATATCCGAGACATTGCTTAACAACCTGGAATTTTAAAAACATTTCTTTAACTGAAAGTCAGAGGATAAGCCTCGAACCAAAAACCTGTAAAAAATAATCTACCTTTCCTCCAGGTCCATAACGAATCAAAACTCCGATATCTTTCTCTTGCATCTCGTGTAAATGATCCAAATCTACCTCCCTTTCTTCAAGCTTCCTCAATATCTGAAACACCAGTTCTTAGTTAACACGCATAAACTAGTTGAAAATTTTATTTAACAGAAGTTATTTATAGAGAACAAACTTCTGAAGAAATGTCCTTATCAAACTGTCTAAGAGGATGTTGATGGGGCCATATTTTGCGATCCACAGCCTTGCAATAGTCTAACATTAGAGAAGACATCTCACACCACCCTCTACGCAGACAAATCTCAAAAAGAGCTCGCATAATACGAGCCAAGCTTGCACTTATATAAGCAGCATCAGAGATCAGCGAAAACGTGTCAATTGATCCTCGAGAGATGTACAGCTGCAAGATACAATCAACATTGTTAAAACACTATATGTTAAGAAGCCACACAGTATTTAATGGACAAAGAGTTATCCAATACCTGAATAAGAATTGAAATTTTTCCATGTTTGTTAGATGGACCACCCTTGACTTCCAATGGACAATATGTGCGAGCCAACATCTCAAGCTCATTTTGTTCCTCATCTCGGACAACAATATTTTCAAATTCAGAAGAATGAGCTACCATATTTATCAACTAATAGCCAGTGAAAAAAATGATGTCAGAGAAAGCACAATGATAAACAATGGACAGCAAAACTTAGTACACGTAGGAATGGAAGTCATGACTATTAAAAGTAAATATTTTGTGACACACACAATTAAAAAACTTAACAAAGAGGACCATATAAAATAGAAGACGAAAAACTCAAATAGTCGGCAATTCATTAAATAGGTGTTATACACATACTACTAAAGCAATCCTTTAGATAGAGATAAATGAACAATGGCTTTTGTCCTATTTACAGGAGACAGGTTACTGTTTAGTACACGAAGAAGAACTTCACTTTACTTTTAAGGTTAATTGCCCCTCGAACAAAATCTCTTCTAATTATTCAAGTTCATTATGAATTTTCTTCCATAAATAACACCATCAGATGTGATACTGCAACTAATTTAAGTTGGACATTGTGCTGATGCATGGGTTACACTAGTAAATAGTATGTGCAAAATAATGTGAACAACCAAAAATGAAAAAGGAGAAGTGTCACATAAAATGATACAGAGGATCATTGTCTATCTGACAAGCAACAATGTTCTGTATCTTAATTGAACAATAAATTCCTCAAATATTTCTGCGATTTATCGTATCAATTTGGGAATGATTTCCATTATCATTTCCACAACAGAACTGGCTCAAAATTACTCCAATATCCCCAATTTAATATAAATGACAAAGTTCCAACGAAAATTATAGCGTCCAGATTTCGTATTCAGCTCCTTTTCTATCTTCGAAGACCATTAATTCCAATTTTTGGAGCACATTTAATACAATAGATACAAGGAATTAACTATATGTTGATGTAACGGTTCTCCAGTACAGAGAAATTGTTATACAAACAAAGAGTAAGCAGTGGTCTTAAGAGCGAGGTGTGGATATCATTTTCCCTTTAGACAAGTCCATATTCGCTAAGGTAGTATCACAAACCAAAAAATGACAAAATCATAACTGAACAAAGCAAATTGCATGATCCATTAAGTGAAAGAAATGGCAAGCAAAACAAAATACCTCGCTTTCATTCATATGCCGTGACAGCATTTCATTGTAAGTTTCAACACTAGTATACTGGATATAAAAGTGGCTTGCAATACGACCAAGCTCAGTGCAGTAGAAGTTCCCACTTTTCTCATCAAAACGCATCATTTTTGCTTTGTCAAGTGCACGAGCAGCATCACTTATAAGATCCCTTTGCTTTAAGCTTAACGATGGATCTGCCATGACCTGCAAAAGAGAAAAGAGAGGATCAGCTTAAGTTTAAATGCAATATTGTTAGCTGCTTCCCCAAACCTCTTACAAAAACAAGTACCTCAAATCAACTTTATCTTGAGATATTAACCATATCCGATTAACACACTTATAAAAGCCATTACTGACAATGAAAACTGTATTCAAGAAATGCCAACATGAGAACCTCGGGGGTAATCTTGACATCCAATGGTGCATCACCTATCTACTAACGGTCAAGCAAGACTTGTTCATCTGCGATACTTCTTCAAACAAAAAGATCCATCGATCGAGCTCCCAACAACAACATACCCAGTGTGATTCCACAAGGGGGTGAGGGGGTGGGGTTGGCACAGTCCTTACCTCTACCTTGTGTGAGGTAGAGAGGTTGTTTCCGATAGACCCTCGACTAAAATTTACAAATGCACATGTCTAAAATTCCATCACTCCATTTATCTTTATACTGTATATAAAATTCACCTACACAGAAATTTTATTTCCCAACATTCAACCCCTCCATCACCTTCCATCCCCAAGGAAGTAAAATTGAAAAAGAGAACTTTCATACTCTTTTATGTTCAAAGAACTAAATGAATGTAATGCAAGTCCTCGCACCTGGACAACACATGATTTTGTACAAAATAAACTATTGACTTTTCATCCACTAGACCCTAAAAGGATTTATAAAAGTACATGACGTCTTTGAAGGTCCATTAGTTTATTGTTTTCTTGTTAGTTACTTTTAAAAAATTGGAAGGGACGTGAAGGAATACATAGATTACGATGCCCTGATAACAATATAAGAAAACAATATAAGTAAATCAGAAGTTTATGTTTAAGATGATGTACGATCAAGATGCATGAAAATATACCTCATCCCATCCGATGCCATAGGCCAAAGGATTCATCTTCATCCTAATGAAAAGATACGTGTAACCAAGCCAAGCACAAGCTTCCTTGACATTTGTTACAGTACCCAGTACCACCTCAGCATTTAGATTATCTTTCAAGGAATTGATAAACTGCAAGATAACAAGTTCAGAAAGATAGTCAATGAAAAAAAATATTAAAAGAATGTTCAATACAGAGATTAGAAATTGCAAGGAGCTGTGAATTTCCAGTACCCTATTTTTTCAAATGGAGCTAATCTGCTACATAAAATACTGTTCAAAGGGACTTGGATATTTTAGATGGGCAGAATATCATTCAAATATACAGCAATTTACGAAAGGCAGGAATGAAAAACCTTATTAACTTTTTACAGGAGAAGTAAAGGAGTAGCATCTACTATTTGTATGTGAGAGCTTCAAAAAAATCTTGTGGATGATAGAAAAGCTTCAACTTTTCACATAACCGTGCTTTTTTTAACAAGTAACTTTTTACATAAGTACATAACCATGCTTCTGCCTAAAAGTTAAAGGAGGAATGTATCAGAAAAATAATCAAATATCTGCAGCCCTGCATATAGGAAACAAATAGACAACTAAAGGTCTAAAATTGGCATAGAATATGCATTCTACCTGACTTTCTATAGGAAGTTGACTTGTCAATAGCCGTAAATAATAAGCCAACTTGTCATGTGAAGTGATTATAATGCCTTCACCACTTTTATCAAACTGAGGTCTTCCAGCACGTCCGAAGATCTACCAGGGAAGAACATTTTACACAACAGCACAAATATATGAGTGCCGATCAACATTACTAACCGAATAAAAGTAACAGCACGAAGAAGATTATGTCTCACTTGCATAACATCTAGCATACCCAGATCTCGCCATCCACCAGCCTTTGGATCATATATTTGAGTTCCCTGGAGAGATGAAATGCTAAAGCATTACTCACCACAGGACAAGGTTTATCATGCAAAAGAATATGTCATGTAAAAAAGCTGCAAACTAACTTACAAATAATATGAATACAGTTGCATTCAACTAAGTTTACTACACAAATTACATATATAGTACATGTTTCAGCCCAAACTAGGGACCAAGGACCATCAGTTTTTCTTAGCAAGAGGTTTTCTGTGAAATTTCAGACAATTAGCGACCAAAACATAATGGAACATTTGATTTGAAGGACAACACTCTCAATGGAGTGCATAGTTAATCCAGAATGTTGCATTACACTTCTTCCATGAGATGGGTTCTATCAGATGCAAAGTCCAAGGCCATATAAGACATGATTCAAATGGAAACAACTAATACTATGGTTGAGTTCAGTTAGCATAATACCAATATCATACCAGAATCATCAACAAATAATCAACATCTTTCCTTTGACCAGTTCGAAAACAGTTTAGAAAAGTATCCAACAACAAAAAGAGGAACTTGTTTTAATGATAAAGATTGGAAAGCACATGAAGGTGGCCTTTTTCAACACCCAAGATCACCCTATTTTTTAGTAAACCATGCAATGAAGTAAGGATAAAAACATGGGAGGTTAGGAATGCAATCAAATCAAAACAAGATTATATCTGCTAGTTTCAAATTGAACTGGTAAGGCAAAAACTCTTGGACGAGTTCCCAAGCCCAAGCTAAACCCTGATTAAAAGCACACAAAGCCGGACACAAAAAGAAAATGCAAACAAGATCAAGAAAACCAGACATCGAAATCCAAAGTTTCAAATTATTACAACAAAGTCACTAAAAAGAAGTAAGCAAGTTGGTATTTGTTATCCTAGCTAACTGCCCATTTATTTCACCAGATATGGTTAGGAATGTGTTTCTTCCATTGTGCTAGATATTAGAAGCTCAGCTTAAACAGCAATCGTATGTCAATGCAATTGTAATAAAGATACAAACAATTCTTAATACTAGAGAACTATTCTACAGCGACTAAATGCAGAATGATCCAGGTGAGCTGAATCTAAATCACACCCAAATCAGGTACCAGACTAAAGCTCAAATTATTCATCTAAATCTTGGATGCATGGCAGTCAAGTCAAAAGAAAAACACGATGCTCAGAATATATTAAAACTTGTGCAAGCTTCCTCAAATTTTATTTCTTAAAGCATTCCACAAACCTTAATCACAACTGTGTGAGCAGGCAAATTGACTCCCCATGCCAAAGTTGCTGTGCAAACAAGGACCTAGAAAGAAGCAGGGGTTTTTTAAACTAAAAGGAAAAAAAGGTTGAAAAATGTAAGTGAATAACTGGAAAAGCAAACAAACCAACCTTCAAAAGTCCCTGAGAGAAAAGTCTCTCTGTTAGGTTTCTGTCAGCACGTAACATTCCAGCATGATGAATGCCGATCCCATGTTCGAACAGTTGAACGACCTCCTTATTTCTGGACTTGAAAACTTCCCTCTGAAATGCATATAGATTGAATGACCTAAGAAAAAGATGCCATAATAAGGATGTAAAGAGAATATTAAATTAAAGGACAATAGATTTTGCTTGCCTTTAAAATCTCATATTGAGGATGCTCGTCATTTTGGAACAGCTCAGACTCTGTACTTTTACCAGACAATTCAACCTGTTGATATGAATATGAAATGTTCATAAAATGGAGGCAATTTTATTAAAAAAAATTGTGATACTGGTAACATTACTCTAAATATCTACAAGTATACTACAACCAAAAGTGCAGTTCCCCTTCAAAAGTATGACAATCTATCAAAAGCTCAAAACTATATATGTTGCCTATAAACGATCTAGAACATCAAAGATGTCTTCTGTTTGAGCTAATAAACTATGTTAGCACCATAAATAAAAAAGAGCTAAGCACGTCATTTCATTTTACATCATATAGACTGTTTTGCACATTTTCAAAGCTCCTGTTGTTTCTCTTAATAAAAAAAAACAACTCCTATTGTTTCTCTCTTTCTAGATTGACCACTTGTGGGATTACACCGGGCATGCTGTTGTAGTTGATGTATATATAGGAATGGTTAAGAATCCCAATAATTGTATAAGTAAGAATATGAATTACTTTCTTTTCTTTTTAGGATCACTTCTGTACTTTCCTTTCCTTTATAGGATTACCTTGTAAACACAAAGCACCGTACATTAATTCCAACATGCTTGAGGCAATAATCGAGCAATTCATTCGCGACATCTCTTCCTTTATCATTCTTTAGAATTTCCAACTCTATCAAACCCCATTACCCTCTCTTGACTGCAGGATCCTGAATTGTTAGTTACCAGTGAGCTAAAGATGAGCCGTTCCCAGGGTCTTTAACAAACCATTGTGAGTCCTAAATGTAAACTTAGCCAACATTTATCACCTATCTCTAGCAGAGAACCACAGGAAGAATTTCACAGAACATCCATGATTTATTAAGACATGGATTGACTACAACTCTAGGTTGGCTGTGCGAGAATCTGAAAATGCCCCGCGGCAGCAGTATGTTTTACAGCAAAGATTATTACTTTGACAAGAATAACATTGCTTTGAACAAGGCAAAATGCTGTTAGCATCTAGAAAGATACTTTTCCAATAGAGGTGTCCAATGGGCGGGTTGGTCTGATTTTGGGCAGGTCAAAGAGGCTGAGTTAATAAATGGGCGGGTCAAAAGCTACTTGGGCTGAAATGCAAGTCATAACCCAACCCCCCACCAATTTCTACTAAATTTTAATTGCTTTATTTGTTCTTTTATAGAGGGGGGTGGGTTTGTCCTGCACGAAGTTACAGATTATGCTAGTTAAAGCTCATAATACAGAAAGACATAGTAGGACTTGAATGCTGAATCTCCATGTTCCTTGTGGAATCATCAAAATAACCTCCACTATCATAAAGGAAAGATTGCGCAGATATTACGGAAGCTATGAAACCCAACCATCATAATAAACATGATGATCAAAAACACAAGATATGCAATAGAGATGGACGGAGTTGTAACTCAAATAAAAATAGGCGCAAGATCATTAATATGGATTGCTTTTAGACAAGTTTGAAATTTTCTATTGATTTAAACAAGTATAACATAGATTTTATAAGGAATAAATAGTGAAGATACAGATAATGAATTACAAAATATTCAGAAAGTAATGAATATTGAAGAGAAAGATTTCAGTTAATTGAAGTGAAGTAAAGAAAATTGAGTTGGACTAAGAGGAAAGCAAGGCAAACAAAATGCAACAAAGATAGTGGGAACTATTAAGTAAAATGATTAACTGTGCGTTAAACCATAGCCTGATGAAAAAAACCTACCAGCTTATCAGCAGTTTTCACTGTGTCTTTACGTGAATGGACAAAAACCATAGCCTGGTGCCCTTGTTTTAAGGAATCAACAACCTGCATAAGTGAAGAGTCGGACCAGAAAATTATAGGGAGACCGCAAAATAGAAAGGAGGAAGGTTTTGGAGAAAGATACCTTATTGTAGCATATCTCATTAAGCAGTTCATTGCGGGCTAAAAAGTTATGCTCACTAATACCAATATACTGCTGTGCAAGAGGTACTGGACGGTAGCTCGAATCGAAGAAAAATAAGCCTGTCTCTGAATTCACCCTTAGAAACTGTGCAACCTGGATTTCACAAAAGGAATAGCCATGAACAAAAAGCTGAATCTAAAGGATGTAACAAAATATTGGAGCCTCATCACTCTGTATAGCCCAAATGTCCAACATGGAGGTGAGGACTTCTAAACGAAAATTTTAACTCGAGAACCAACCTCCAAATAGTTGGGTAATGTGGCTGAAAGGCCCACTATCCTTATCATAGACTGTGTGGACTCCACCTGTCAAAGCACCAGAACCAAAAGTCAAACCTAATCGTGTACACATGAAAATGGAGTCACCTCCACCTTAGCACTAGATGAGATGATATCACAATCAAGTTCATAACCTAAACCCTCATAGTAGGTCAATATGTTTTTATGCCAAGTTTATATTTTCATGTTACACTAGATTCATGACTTAAACCTCTGTCTCACAGCATTTTCATAACCTTAATGCATCTCATATTCCTTTGGTTTAAAAATGAAAAGCTCTAAAATGTCTTTTTCCAACATTGTATTATTCTGTTCTAAATGCCAATAACATGCTTCATCTTTCAATTATCCCAAATTTTAATAAAATTATTACTTTATAAAAAATAAAACATGCTTTATCTTGCAATTTTAGGCCTTTATTGGATTAGTGGAACAGTAGCAGAGGACTGCGGCAGCAATTAGTGCACAGAGGCAACATCGTCATATAAAACAATACTGAAATTTCTACGGTAGACACTAGAACAAGTATAATAGCATTTGCTAACCTGACGAAGTGTACGGGCTACTAATGCTTCTATCACAGGGCCTCTATCATCATTTAGCAAATGGACTTCATCAATGATAAGTAGCTTCACCAGCATTGAGAGCGACATGTCACTGCTTTTACGAGTAATAACATCCCACTTTTCAGGTGTTGTCACTATCATCTGAAGAAATATAACCAGACACCATCAGAGTGAAGCCAATCAACCGACTAGTCAACTAGGCCAACATCCAAACAGAAAGACAACAAGTAATTAATCAACAACTTTACAAGAACTGAAGTTTGACAGAACCTGTGTTTCCTCAAGCTCATTCTTAGAAAGCTGCATGTCTCCAGTAAGTTCCCTCACAATTACATTAAGTGGAGACAATCGGTGACTGAAAGTTGATGTGACCTCTGCAGCTAATGCCTAGAGAAGAAATTAACTTATATTACCAATTATGTGAAACAAATTGGAGGACACAAGTACACAACTCTCGACCTACACCTTCATAGGAGCAACATAGATTATCTTGAATTCATCCTTATGCAAGTAACCATCTCTAAAGTGATGTTTGATCTGCAAAGAGAAGAAGGTTACATGACTTCATCAAAGTGCCAGTAGTCCCAGCATGGAACATGCTCTAAAAGAAAAATAGAGCACACCTCATGTAGAATAGCAATCATAGCTATGTTTGTTTTCCCAGCCCCAGTGGGGGCACACACCTGGTAATAAATGAAATGAAAGCTATCAAAGATGGATCAAAATTTATCTCCATACGAAAATAGTATACATTATAACTGAAAAACGGTTATTAACATACACTACCAAAGGAAAAAAGTTACTCACTAGTATGTTTTCGTTGGTATTGTACGTAGTATGGTAAATTCTGCTCTGAATACGGTTGAGACTCTTGTAGCCATGGAAAGCTGCTTGCGCAAAGTCGTCTAGCTCCTTAATCTCAATCTGATAAGAAAACCAACGAAGCAAAACCATCAGTTAAATTAAGCAAGTTTTGGTGAAACCGATGAAGATCCATCAGAAAAGCAACTTCTCTTAACATTGTCACTTGAGAAACAGCAAAAATGTGGAGACAGAAATTCCAATATTATAAGAAAATGTGTTTCAACAGCAAAAATGTGGAGACCGAAATTCCAATATAATAAGAAAATGTGTTTCTTTCCAAAGACACTCAATCCTCTATACAAAGAGGAACAACATGGGTGCGCGTTCTTCAAAAGAAAATAAGGGATCGGAGACTACTCCTTAATTGACCAAAGCTATAACTAGAATGAAAAGAGTATATTAGACTGAACATAACATAAAGAGCATAGCATATACTAGATCAATAAAAAGATAAATAAGCTTGAATTCTGTAGAAAATATGTTTTATTGGAGAGAGAGACTACAAAGAGAGGAGGATGAACTTGCCGTTCATGCAAAAAGATGACGTGAGAATACAGCAAAGGAACAGTGCATTCTAGTATCTTCATCGGTCTAGCAAAGGAATTAGGTGGACGAGTTTTATGCCATTTCATCATACTAATGATAAAAAGAAGCCTAAAGATATTTGATTTGATGCTGAGTTGTGTCTGTACATGAATTTTACTCCGAGAAACAATTGAAATTTAGTGAGTGAAAATTATTATTTCAAAATACTCCTCAAACAAGTTTTTCAACTTCAAACTCCCTACTTCCAAGTTAAAGTTGACATAATGGACAAAATAGTAAATTAAACACTGATTTGCAAAATACTATTCTACATCAGCATACCTAGAGTAATCCCACAGGTAGGTGGAGTCTGGAGAGGGTAGAACGTACGCAAACCTTACCCCTACCTTGTGAAGGTAGAGAGGTTGCTTCCAAAAGACCTTTGGCCCAAGTAACACATATCGAAGCAGTATGAAAAAAAATACACATAGGTAAAGAAGACATAGCAAAATAATAGAGAAAGCATTACATAGCATTCAGGGAAAAGGAACAGTAACAACAACAAATAATACAATACTCGAAGCACAAGAAACAACAAATAATACGATACTCGAAGAACAAGAAACAACAAGTAGTAGCAGAAATCAAGGGACAAGAAACTACGGAAATACTGTAAATACTACTGATATGAAAGGAGAAACAGGTAAGGTGCACCAAACTACAACCAAGCCTATCCTACAAGAAAGCGAGATGACGCTACACTACGTACTCTTGGTAAGCTTGGTAAGCTGAAGATGCTTCGTCAACTGTCTAATCACCTCTATCCAATACTTCTTCGGCCTACCTCTACCTCTCCTTAAACCCTCCAGTGCCAACCTTAACAAATCTACAATTTAAGTACAAGAGGAAATACACAGAACCATTATCAAAGAGAAACCACCTCCAAAAGCAAATGTCCTAAACATGTGTCTAGTATGAAAATTCAACAGTCCAAGCCCCATGATTAAACATTCAAGCGAGAAGCAACGCTCCACAACTCAAACGGACAAGCTCAAGCCTAGATAACCATGGATGCCTACCCTAAATAACATAATCTCCATTAACTATTGTAGCTGGAGATGCAATCCTAGCATCACATAATGGAGAAAATCAATTGTAGGACTTGTGATTCATATGTAAGAAGCATCATGAAGATTAGACCATTAGCTCCTGCACTGTAGTTCACAGCAGAATTAAGGGACATCGTCTTCTTTGTGCTATCCTAAAACAGTAGTGGATACTATAGTCGAAGAATGAAGAAGATCGAAAACAGGAGGAAAGTTGAAAGGTCATCAAATGTTAAGATCCTTTTCTGCACTTTTTGTGCAAAGAAACGATACATTATCGTATACATGCTTAACAGTGACAAAAATAGAAATTACGAGAATCTAGAAAGAGAAAAAATTACATCCTGTATTATTCCATAAAACCACAGTATGCAGGCTGTGCCATACTAATCCAAAAAAGTACAGAACTCCATTCCAGCCAAACAAGCCAAACTACTACCATAATAGCATATTACAAATGAGTTTTACCTTTCTTGTTTAGATTCAGTACTAAACACAAGAATTGACGACTGCTCTAGCAAATAGACGAGCTTTGGATTGTCTTCAGTACCAAGATAGAGCGTCGGGTAAGTAGGATTTACAGATGCATCGTCCATTAGAAAGCATATTCAAGCATCAAGTATATTTGAAAAAATAATACAAAAATTTAATGAAGAATAGCACACAGCAAGCAATGGATGAGAAGCACAACCCCAGTAATATGTATCTTAGTACACTAGCTACATGTGAAAAGAACAAAGGAAATCATCTTATCTACTTCATGTACATTATCATTTTTATATGTGGAAAGATAAAGTGCTGCTAGCATCAAATATTGAATGCATTGGAAGGACCGAAGCAGTTTGATAATTACTATACAAACAGGTTTTGCGACAAACTCTAGCAACACTTCATTCCAACCAAACTCTACCTCCCAGATAATTAATTTTCATAACCATGTCCACTACAAACAAAACCATATCTATAGCTATCTATCTATCTATCTATCTATCAATTATATACATATATATATAATAAAATGAGGACCAGAAAAGAGAAGTACTAGACAACAGTATTAACAAGTGTCTCCAATATTAAGCCAAAGTATATAAGTAGCTGAGAGAACAACAATAAGCAAAGGAAAACATAGAGGCAGAAAAGGGAAATACCAGTCTCTCCCCAGGTTTCATAGATGCAGTTGGTGTTGGAGGGATAATGACTTCTTCATATCCTTTGTAGTGTTTTCTGATAGTTCCTTGAGGAAGGGCTGTAGGACCTAAGGTGTTTGTCCCTTCACCATGACCAATGAGGTCCTCAAATATATATTTCTTCTCACTAGCATGAAGCAAAGAACTAAAACTCACGGTGGACAAATCACCCTCAACCCCATTATTTGTTCCTCGCCTATGCTTCCTTTCTTCCTTGCGACGAAGTTTATCAATTTGCCTTTCAGACTCGGTTTGAACAGTTACCTGTTCGACTAGTAACAAGTAAATTCAAATGCCAAGTGTGGCATTGTATGTATGACATTATCATGGCTGTATATCTATAACTTACCTGGACGGCATAACTAGGAGCGCGCGATTGCCCGCCTGTAGTCATCTTGTCAGCTTTCAGTTCAATTAGTCCATGATGGATTGCATCAACAATTTCCTTCTTGTGCTGAGATAGGAGGAACAAGATCTCATGAAAAAGGTAGAATGGAGAAAAATTATAATTTAAACAGTACCAAATTGCAAATGGATGAACCTAATTGCTTACTGCTATTTGAATGATTCTCTACCTGATTGCTTACTGTTCCTATTTACCATAAATCTAGCATTTTGGAGAACTCAACTCATAAATACTATGAGCCCAGATTTGCATTTATAATCTCTCAACCAATCCTAAAACATATCATCAGACTCAGACCACTTTACACCGTAGGTACTGTACATACTTTTTACTTCAATGCATCATAAATTTAAAGAACAATTTGATGATATGTCCAATGAAGATCCACAATAATTAGAATATCAGCTCAAAATTCTTACCATGATAAGATCCTGAACTGTTTCAAATGCACCATCACCAACAAGGTCAAGCAAATCGCCAGCTATCTAAAAAAGAAACATATTATATGCTTACGGAACTGATGTGCCAAAAGATGAGGTTAAAGCATGTCACAGACCTATGAAGTGAAAGGGACATATTGTTACCTCATCCCCTGGTTTCTCTGAATCAAGTACGCGGCATATGGCCATTGCCAGTTCATCTCGAGGAAGCTGTGAAGTACTTCCTCTAACTATCTTATCACAGGCATCTCTTAACCAGCTTAAATTAAATTTTCCACCAGATACAGATTCTCTAAAACTTGAGAAGGAGCCATGTTCATTCTGTGTTTCATGACTTGAAGAAGGTGCACTATCCTGCTCAACAAGAAAATCAGAATCTTCCAAGGAAACATCAATTAAAAAACGAGCTGGCGGTCTGAACACAAGGTCCGAGCCAAATTCCACTTCATCAGTGATTCCATTAGACACTTCTGGTAAAGAGGCGGTCTCAATTCCAGGGTGATTATTCTGCAACTCATACAATCTTTGTGCTAAAGAGGCAACTCTTGATAGTAATGAGTCTGAAACTACGTAGCCAACAAGTTTTTGCAAATCTAGCCTGCATTGAAAATAAAAGATTGACTTTGCAGACTAGCAGTTCAAAGAAACTTTCTCAGCATGCAGACATTCAAAAAGTATTCAAGGAAAGAAAAAATATACACCTAATATCTGATCTCCAGGTCTTTACTATTCGCCATTTATTTCGCATGTAGGATAACACTGGGTATGTTGTTGTTGTATCAGTATTACTCTAGATACTTTTTCAACCTTATGCTAATTATTATGTTGATAAGAAACTTTAATACTTTGCGCACAACAAATGTTAGTCATGCAATCTTTACTAACAATTACCTTAGCTGGCAGCAGATAAGAAAAGTATAAGAAGCATGCTGGGTTCTAGAATCCATTTTTCAACTCGTTAAGATATAGATTACAAGGAGTAACTTACATTTCAGCAATCAAGGACTGAAAAACCTTTGACTTCTGGGTATGAATAACATTAATACGTCCATCAAGAACATTCCACTACCGGGTGATCTTTTTGCCTAACAATTAAAAAGGTCTAACATGTAGAGTATTCTGTAAGGTATCAAGCACTAATTCACTCAATGAAATATAATGTAATGAAGTTGACTTTTTGCTTTGGAAGATTATTGAATCTGATACACAAAGAACAACGAATGGGACAAAATGCCTTTTAGATCCTTCTGCAAAAAACTAAATGCTCACGGTGCTTCTGGACCCAGCGGAAGCCTATATAAGTGGACCTAATATGAGAACTCATTTGGCCTGATACTAGCATCAGCAATTATCTTTTTTCTCCTCTATTTTTGGCGAATAGGTTCTCAAATAAGCAGTATCAAAAGGAACAGCTACCAACTGCAAGTGGATTAAAATATACTACAACGAGAGACGGATACAGCAAGCAGTCTGAACAATTTTTTTATCCTAGCTTACAAAACTTCACGTGCTTGGGAAAAGGGATGAAACAAGAGACTTTTTGATGAAGAAAAAAAGAGACTTAAAGACCCTGCTGAGCAGCTAAGGCATCGTTGACCATGCACCTATTCCTTTTACTAGCCGACATTCTCCATTTATTTCCTAGCGATAAAAGCATATCAACATGACCAATTGGTTCACCACTCCACCCCATCCCCAACTGATCCTCGTTTATTCTAAAGATTAGCAAGTACCATAAATATAAATATACACAGACAAAATAAGGAGCTAAATGTTATCTTCAAGCAATACATCTAGAAACTGTATGCTTACTTCTTCTCAGCAATACGCCTGTGTTCCTCACCCTCCACCATTGGCCCACTGAAAAGCCTATACACACTGAATGCCACCTCCCTAAACTCCTCTGACACAATCTCACCCTTCATCAACTCAACCACCGCGCCTATAAACTGCTTATACGCTTGCCGCAACTCAGGAGAAGCTGCACCAATTACAGAACACTTCATTAAGCAGTGGAAATGAAAAGGGGCATAAAAGAATTTCAAAATGATTCCTTTCAATCATAAGCTAATTGAGATGACTATATCGAACATATTTCCATGTATCTCAAAGTATATTCAAAACGAAAAAAGAAGAACGTACTAATTCTTAATAAATCAATAGTACCTTCGTCCCATTTATACACAATCTTTCGAGCAAGTTCTGATTCTTCAAGTGAAGTTGCAGTACTGAAAACAAGAAAAAATTGATTAATCAAAAACGAAAAGGCTGTGTAGTTTGAAGATGCGATTTTGGTACCTGCGAGAGTTGAGATTTTGCAGAATGGTTTTCCGGCGAAGGTAAGCTTGATCGGCGTCAAATGGTTCCCGGAGAGCATTGGTCAGGCGAGGAAGTTGAAACAACATTTTGGTTTCGCCGATTGATGTTCTTCTCTTCTCCGATAGTCTGAAGTGATTTGTATGTTCTCCAAACCGGTTTTTGGTTTCTTGCGCAAGGTGTAATTGAGGAACCGGACGTTTTTAATAGTACTACCAAAGTGTAACAAGCCAAATATATAGTCAAATGGAATACCCAATACAGATTAGTGTAATTGCAAAAATTATGTGACTTAATATATTTAGTTTTTAATTAATGTAAATTTATTGAACTGATCAAATTTTGAACTTTTTGATATGTAGTTAAATATCCAACTTTTTCAAAGTATTTTGACATTGTCTTTTATAAGTACGATAATTACTTTTCAGTTTATTATCAAAAAATGGTTTAAAATTGAGGAGTCTTTCATAAATGACTATAGTTTGGACTTTATTAATAATATATAGTTATAGTTTAGGTATTTACCATTCAGAACAAGTGTTTGAGGTGTCACAGATTTGTATTTGTTGTATTCATATGTGCAATTAGGTTATATCGATGTGTTTGAGGTGTCACACATTTGTATTTGTTGTATTCATATGTGCATTTAAGTTATATCGACGAATACAATTCAGATATACAAGGATACAAACAACAAAACAAAAAAAGCATGGAACTATATTTGTTGCATCCAGTCACTCTAATTTCACATGTTCCTTGTATTGTTTCAATTGTCATCCGATTGTATCACTAGTATTCATTTTCTCTAATGGTTATATCAACGCATTCAATCTTGATGGATACAGTCACTATATGTTGTATGTGTTCACTTATTTCACTTGGTACAATAAAAGCGAAATCAGAAATAAAAGGATGAAATATAAGTGTGCATACATGGGTACAAACGACGGTAAAAATATACTATACAATCAATGCATGAAATACAAAAATATAATGATTGTCGGAAAATCCTCCTCCACAATACAGAAATACAAGCGAAATACAAAAACTAACAAAGATGTGCAAAAGGTTCGTGAGGTGCAAAATCAAGGCGAAATACACAAAATTCAGAGATTTGCCGAGAAGCTAAGTAGTCAAATAAATGCAATTTATGTATGGTAATTGACATGTTTTTCCCCTCATTATGTCTTTTTGTACAAGGTAGGGTTAAGACGGGGTACACACCAAACCTCACTTGTGAGATTACATTGAGTATGTTATTGTTGTTGTTTTCGTTATTATGACTTTTTGTAAGAGTATGCTAAGAAAGATGTTAAAATCCAAGAAGCAAGCAGGCAGAAGTGAATGTTGCCTGCTAAAGGGACACAAAGTGTAAAGAAGTTGGCAAAAGTCCGTTGCAAGTGATACCAACGAAGAACATGAAACAAAATTTCCCAAGAAGGCAAATCTCTTGTATAAATCAATAAATAATAACTAGGAGATAGGTTTAGAGGGTCCAAATGCTTCAAGAGTGTCATTGCACCAATCACAATATATTGAAACCTGTTTTTCTTATGGTAAATATAAATTGGAAAGTCAATGATATATACAGACCAATAAATAGCATTGCCTTGTCACAGACAAAGTTGAATAGAATTTAACTCAGGTGTATTTGAACTTGGAAAGCATCAATTCAATCTTTTTCAGAAGCCTAGTTGCTTCTTTTTCTCCAGATGCAAATGGATTGGTCCATTCCTGATAGTGGTGAAGGCTGCCTGTGAAGTCTGTGAAGAGGCCATCAACTCCCATCTTGTTTATCCAGTAGTCAAACTCGTTGTATGGATCTTCACTGAAGTTGAAGTGTACGAATTGGTTCTCATTCCGGAAAGTGTATGGATGCACCTGGATTTGTTATTGAAATTCAGAGGATAAATATGCATGAAATTAAGATGAATTGCACGGAAAAGGAGAAAAAAGAAAGACCATTTCTACACATGGGATAGGTATTAAAGCAGGTTCATCCAGTTTCTTTGAAAACTCAATAATTCAGAAGGCACTAGTTAATGGAAACTCGACAATTCTAAGAAGAGGCGTGCTAAACATAAAATGGAATGCAGAAAGATGTAGCGGATCTATGATAGAAGGCACTAGTCATTAATGCATAGTGACTCACTAGGCTCTCTAAGAATTAGATGTAAAAACAATGACCCTGGAACTTAGAGGCAGACATTCACCAACTAGAAGCAACCCAGCACCCCTCAAACTTACAACAGAACAGACTCAACAAGTTAAAAAAGTACATAACATGCCAATTCAAAACACTTTATATGATATATAGGTATTTCCTTTTCCTTCAATTAACAGTAATCTAATATTAGTGCACAATAAAATAAATAACCGCGGAACAGAGACCAGTGGAAGAAAATATCATATCATCAATTAACTTCACATGTCAATGATATCCCAGAATCAATGATTGATCAGATACCTGTATATTACGGGCATGTGCTCTTGCGACGAGATCAGAAGGTGTTTGCAGATAATTGCTGGAACAAGGAACTATGGTGTCCTTCCAGGGCCCAATCCCCACCACATATTCCTTGATATAGTCAAGATAACCATCTGAAGTAATCTCCCAATATGACTGAAATGTAAAAAGGATCATTAATTTTCTTAGCAATAGCAAAACGATGTGACAAGCAGATTTCTCTAGGGTATCTTTTCAACAAAACTATATTCATAAAAAGAGAATACATGTTAGAATGGAGGTAAATTTCTTAATCAGCAAAGAGTAAATTTCTATTTTTTTATCAAGCCTGTTAAGTGTACTTGTTAATCCTGTAAACTTTTAAACAAGAATCTGAATGAATTTGTGTTGAAAACCTGATTGGTGTCTTGAGTTGGTGTATTTGTGTCATCAATCAGGAAGATCTTAGGCAGGTCTGTTTGGTTTGATATATAAACTAGTGACGTCGGCGCAAAAGATTGAATGAATGCAGGCTGCTTTAACCATTGCTTCGACATATATGAACCTTTGTATCCATACTTCTTCAGTGTCTCAACAAACTTGTCCTCAAATTTCTTACCACCTGGCCATTTGACCTGTTGGAACCAGCAGTTAGTGTATAAGATAACTGAAAGTACTACATAAGGATACCAGTTTTAAAACTGAGAATAACACATAAGGGTGTCAACTGATTTTCCAGCAAAACATACTCTGCAATTAAAAATCAGTTTCCCCAATTTTGTAGCAGAAAGGGAATGAACTCACGTGTTGGTTGATAAGGACTGGATTTTTTATCTCTGGATATATTCCAACAACTCTATGGGCATCCAATGCAATTGAGATGAACTCCTCAAAAGTAATGATAGAAAATTCTCCTGCATGTTAATTGAAAACGAAAAAGGTGAAAAATATTGGAGGCAGTGAGATGCATTTTTCTGAAGAAACTATCCTCATATAGAATAATAGCAGGAGCACGCCTGTCTTGTTGTTGGGGAAAGTCAATCAAAAGCAGCATTTTTTGTTGATGTTACATTTCCCGTAGCATAAATTTCTCTATCTTGTTTTGTGTTTATAGGAATGCTTAGAAAACTAACCATTATATTGCTGATCTCTGAAAGGATATCTCTGCTTAACGCGCAGAAGCTTCAATTCTTCAAGGGTGAAGTCAACTGCATATTAGTGCAAGAAATTACTAATAGATGAAGTAATGATACATATCATATCAGTAAAGAAATAGTATAATAGTTAGAAGATAAAATGAAGAAAATGAAGCTAACACAATATGACAGCAAGAGGACATAATCTATTATTAACGGAAAAAAACAGAAGTTAGCACATGTGAAATTATAACATCCATACCCAGAAAATATCCAGTAGTGTTAACCCCTTGAACATCATAGGTCCTCTTTCGATCAGCAAATTCCTTGTGATTTGCTATATCAGTTGTATCATCAAGTATGACATCATGGAAACATATAAGAGCGCCATCTTTAGATGCTAAAATATCTGTTTCAATGAAATCAGTACCCTCTTCAATAGCTCTCTGCATAATAATAGAGTTTCAGGGGCATGTTTTGCAGTTTATTTAAAGAAACAGCCTGTTTGCTTCTATTTCAACATCAGTTATTGCAAGCAGAAAGGTGCTATACAAACATCAAAAGGATTTTTCCTATAATTGTAATTTCAGCATCAACCATGTGACCTTAAGTGAAGCCATTTTATTGGAGACTAGACCCGATTCCTAGTTGCTACTTTGGAAACTGGATGTTTTGAAAACTATATGATGATTCTATTGTAGACATACCATGTATGCTGCTGCAGTTTCTTCAGGAATTTCTCCATTTGAACCTCGGTGTGCAATGTTGTATGCTCGAAATGTTTGTAAAGGCTGTTTATTCCTATCATTTCTTCTGCCAGGAAGTGGGTAGAGAGGTCTGGCCGAGCATCCAACAAGAAGTAGCAGAAAGATATAAGGGACAACACCTGTAAAGTACATTGAGAAAGAGGTAAGATTCTGTATATGTACACAGATGATTATAAACGTTACCTATGCTTGTCTATCTACGGTCAATGATTTCACACGTGAACATGGTATATATAATGGTGCATGTATGGAGAGACCAATATATACATGAATGCATGTACTTGACATCAATTGATCTATTCTGATAATCCAATTCATTGCAGCTTGAGAAAAGTTACAACGTCTTAACTGTCAATCTAAAACATGGAAAACCTTTGGAAATCAACAAGCAATACTCACACAACAACCACTGTGTCTCAGTTCTAAACTAGGATAAATCGATAGTTACGGTCAATACACATCTTTAGCAACAGGCAGCATGATAAATGTGCGAAGAATATACAGTCAACGATTTGTTCATCCAAAGCATAACTGAATTGTACTTGCGACACAGGATATCTGAATATATCATAATGTTGGTGCATATGCATTTTATCATTAAAAAATATTAAATGTATATGTTAGTGGCTATAAAATTGTGGTAGAAGATGACTATTGATTTTTGTAATTTATATGACCATTAATTCTTGTAACTCTCATGGTCATTAGTTCTTGTAACTCATATGGCCATTAGTTTCTTGTAACTTATCTAACATCTATCACATTCATCTACCCACATTACTACTCCTCATTCTACCCATTAATTATATGGAAGACTTCTTCACCTATAAATAAATAGTGATGTTTCTTCCTTTGTGAAATATCTTAAGAAAGATGAGAAGAGAGAGAGTTGAGACAAAGAAAATATTCTAAGTCTTCAACTATATTTACTATACAAAAGAGAGTATTTATATGTTGAAGGAAGGTGTTCTTTTTGTGGAGTTTTGGACTCTTCAACTAATCCGGAGTTGCTTGAGTTGTACGACATTGTTGGGCTGTTGTATCCTGAAGGGGACAAGTCAAGAGTATTACTGCTGGATCGGTGTAGATTATGCCGCAGTGGGCTTGAATCTCCTTAACGAGAGCAAGATATCTGCGCCTCAGCCTAAAGATTTGTTTATTCATTTTTTGTCATTTATTTTCAACTGTAATTTATTATCTTTGTGGTATGTTACACCAACACATAACATGTTCAACCCAATGTTTACATCCTAGTTTGAAATGGGATATCCTTATAAACTTTGGACAAAGTACTAGACTAGATATACATTCAATTCTTATTCTGAAAATCAATAATGGAAAATAAGATTTACTCTATAATAGGATTTTTTTGGTGGCCATAATTTGGTTCACTAATTCTATGAATC
This sequence comes from Solanum etuberosum, assembly GCA_029582245.1. NCBI lineage: Eukaryota > Viridiplantae > Streptophyta > Magnoliopsida > Solanales > Solanaceae > Solanum > Solanum etuberosum. The sequence goes on along the minus strand of JAJONR010000967.1, from coordinate 89,901 downwards.
AACTACTTTCAATCACATGCTAGTTGGATTGCCTACAGTAATCCTCTATATTCCTTCTGTGATATTTGATTAACTAGTTAGATTGAGCTAATTTGAACCCGACTTAGATTATGAACCATCTTTATATGATGCACAATACTACACATCATAGCAATTGAAATAAGTAATATCTGGCTGAACTTTCAATTCTATCTAAATGAATAGTAACTAAGACTGCTCCTTTTTTTATTTGGAGCTAAGATTCTTTTTTTCAGCTGATCTAAATGTAAATTCTATAATCTACAATAACAACAACAATGCTTAATTCAAAATCAGTGGGGGTCAACTATATGAATCCTCAACATCCATGTTTATATTCTATATTTGGAAACAAAGTGTTTTAACATTTCACGCCTCATTGAATATGATACCTCAAAAAAATTAAGCAGGATTTTCCAAATTCAAAAACTAGTCTTACTTTTCTTCCCAAGTTTACCTTAAGAAATCGTGTCATTCTTCCCAAGTTTACCTTAAGAAATCGTGTCATGTCACACCATGACATTCACTTTGAAGTAGAGAGATAAGTTCAAAGCTTATATAATGCTTACCTAGATAGACTGATTTCAAAGAAACCTATTGCATTCAATGCATTGGAGTATTCAAAAAGCACTACAAATATACACTTCTTATCAAGTTTCCACTCTAGTTAATATCATTTGGGATTCTATGGTTGGGAAACAAAGGAGACTACAAATTCACCTAACATCACATGATATTAATGGGGAAACAGAGAGCCCACAAAACCATTGAGAGTTGAACAATTACTACTACCAGTGATAAGACCTCTCTGAGGTTTTATGGGGCCAGATTGACCTACAGAGTTCTTTATGAACTGAATTCAGCAACCCCAACTTAGCATCTAAAATATTAAAGTTACATACAATCTCTCACCATAAAGAGTTACCAACCAATTTCAAGGTGTAAACCTGTCATGTATTAATGAGACGAGTAGATTTTAACACGCTTATCTCTTTATTTTCTTGTATCAGCACTGCCTACTCCCCATAATAGATAAAGTTATGGTATCACCACAAGTTAATTAGATATCAAATAAATGCGAAGACGCTGCATATAACGCGTGCTTATCTGGGAAATGCCTTGACAAGAATTTGTAATTGTCAGAGTACCAGACAAAGCACACAGATAAGCTCTTGAAAAACTGTTCAACCTTCCCATTTACTCATAGTAAATTATGAGTTTACATATAAACTGAGTGCAGATTTCAATAACTAATTGCCCACTGTACATTACTTAAAAGATTTGAGCCCATAGAGAACTTAAAAGTTAAAACCCAGAAAAAAACAATCTTTCAAATGATTCCACTTAATCCAGCAGCTATATACATAAAGGGGTTGTAGAGATATACACAATCTAAGCTGAAAAAAACACAATTTTCAAGAACTAAGTGACAATCTTGAAAAAAATTCACTCCTAGAATACACACATAATCCCAAACTAGCTGAGGTAGACCTTAGCACACGCTCAGCTTAAATAAAGCATGTCAAACCGTTTGAAAAGATACAAGAACAATAACAATAACGAAATAATACGAAATAGACAGCATTATAACTAAATCCGCTCTGCTCTATTTCATTCCAAAGCTAAATACAGCAAATAACAAAACGAAATCACATAAACAAAAATAACAAAAATTGTCATCTGGGGATTGTAATACTTACTTGGTGAACCCATGGAGACTGTCTCCTTCTTCCTCACTCCTCTTTTTCTCGCAGAAAACTTATACCTAATATTGAATTATATAATTGAACTTATCGCAGATTCGTTGCCGTGGATTTAACGAATATTCCTAAAATTGGAATTTTCAAATTCCAGAAGTGTTATAGTTATGCATGGACACTTCATTTAGAATAATGACAGCGTTATTACAGACGTTGATGAGAAAACAAGATTTAGATCTACGGTTATTATGATTCCGTGAGGTGACAGGACTGTCACTGTAAAGGCGATCACGTTTTTGATGATTAAGTCCACTTCTGATTGGTACAGATCATAGGGATTTAGTTTTACTCCAAATAAAGGGAAGCATGTATTTTTTTCTTATTTTCTATCCGGTGTTCGGTATTCACGTTAGAGTCCGATTAAATTCAAATTCACGCCAGAAAATCCCACATTAGGGTAAAGTGCTCACTCACATAGGCAACTCTGTACCCAAAATTTCTTGGTTAAGAATAAAGAACTACTTACCACTCCACCACAACTTATTGATAAAAGGAAAGCATGTATACCCTAACTGTTACATGACCTTAGATATATCCATTTCACACAAATTTTAGACTATTTTTTTTTATCAAAATAAAATTTATATAGTGGTATATTTGATCCTTCCCTTCAACTTCAATAATATATTTGATCTTTTTACGATTTTTTTTTACCAACATGAATTCAACGACTAATTTGAGTATTATTTTGATGATCAAATATATTTTCTTATTCATTTCTTGTCAAAAATAAATTTTATTCATTTTTTGTAAAATCTATATAAATGTCCAAAAAAAAATTGTATATATAAAAACTAAATTACAGTATGTCTGGAAAAAAAAGTTTTAATTCTTTTTTCTTTCTTATTCTATTCACACTTATTTATTTTCAATTTCTTATATATTCACACGAAGAACAAGGAACTCATATAATGATAACAAATAGATCATAAGGGAGATAATAAAAACTCAAATTATTCTTTGAATTCAAACAAAAAATGTGAGAGAAAGATTAAATATGACCAATTTTTATTTTAATAAAAAATCAAATTAAATTAATTTAAAATTAATTTTTTAACTTTTGTCCGTCAAAATAGTATATATGAGTCATTTGTATATATAAGATCACAAATACATGTGAACTACTTTTTAAACAAAATATATATTAATTTAAAATCACAAAGTTAAAGAATATATTAAATCATTTTCCCTTAATTAAATTTAAAAATCTATAAACGCATTAAAAAGGAATTTAATTCCAATAAAGTATTAATATGATAGACATTTGGTATAATAAAATAAAACTTCGAGGGTCACGTCTAGATTTTGAAACTATTCTTAAATCCTAAACTAATTAATATTCCTCCGTTCACTTTTACTTGTCACATTTTGACTTGGCATACCTATTATGAAAAATAATTAATGATATAAATATTTTACCAAACTATCCCTTATTAAATGATGTTTTGAAAATAAGTATTTAATGTTGAGGGTAAAACATGAAAAAAAAAATTAATGTCTTTTTTTTATATATCAAAAGTGACAATTAAAAATAAAAATATATTTTAAAAATAAGACTATTCTTATGTCTATTTTTAGAGTTTTGTTGGTGGAGGGAGATTTTTTGTGCAACTTGATAGTCAAAAGAGGTTGAACCTTCGTTTGATGATTGGAGTATATGATTTGAGATAAATAAGAAGAAAAAATATTTGACTTTGTTCGTTTCATATTACTTTAACTCTTATATTAAAAATAAATATTTTATTTTATCTATTAAATTTAAAAGTAATAAAAAGTTAAAAAAATAATTATTATATTTGTTTCTTTTCATCGTCAATATTGAATAACTACATATAGTAACACTAATAATTAATGAAATTTAGAGTTTCGTTATAAAGTTAGCTTGATAAAAATACATTTTTGATTATTTTTTTTTAAAATGTATTAAATTAATATGAATCAAATAATATGAAACGGAGAAAATATTTTGTTTGATTGATCATCCAATTCAAACTTTATGGCTAGATACTATCTAGTGTTCCCATTTTGTCGACCATAGATAATTGGTCAATATTTGCAATCAATTATGGGTCATTAGTATAAATGTCCATATTTTTTAATTTTAGATTAGATAGTGTTTAATTGTCTTTCAATATTTAAGTAATAGAAAAGTGGTTAAAAATATACCTGATATCAAAATAATAAATAATTATTTATGAGACATAAATTTATATTTTCATATTATAATACTTCACAAGTTATACCCCTAACGTAGAAATAACAAAAAAAACTTTTTTACGAGATAATTAGTTTATATGTCCATATGACCATATCATAATATCTCATATAAGTTAGGTTGTAAAGTACATAACAAATTATTAAATATGTCAGAGGACAATGTATTTTAAAAAAAAAAAATAACAACACCCAAATCCACACATATACTCTATTGTGGAAAATTCTACGTGCATATATCAATTATGGTCGACTGAGATAAAAGATTTCTAAACTTATGTTGAGCAATTGTAAACAAGAGTATGCACTTTTATCTACAAATTTTTATTTAAATAAACTAAATAGTAAAAATTGAAGACCATTATATATGAAGACAAGTCCAAAATAGAGATAAAATACAGGTAAAAACTTGATCAGTTACCAAATAATTCATCAAAGGCTATTTCATTTTTACTGCTCTGAAGACTAAGGAACCGTGAGTCATTTATCTAAGTTCAATTAACATTTTGAACACCTCTTCGAACAAAGCAAACAAATCTAGTCCGTTTGGTCATGATTTTTCTTTAAAAAAATTCAAAAAATATTTTCAGAATAATGTTTGGTTACTTCTCAGAATAGTAGTAATATTTTATTTTTTTATAAAGATAAGTTTTTCAAATTTGAAAAACTAGTATTTTTCCCCACTCAAAAACACTATTTTAAAATAAATAAATAATACATATTCAAACGTAACTTTAAATACTTTTATTTTTTCGAATATTATTTCATTCGTATCGAAGCATATACTAAAGTAAGCATTATTGGGAGGAGGCATTTATCATTGACTTCATCACGTCTGACCTTCCCTTTTTTTTTTTTGGGTTACGTTAGGGATGGGGAACCATTGTCAGTATACACTTATGATGGATTCATAAATAACTGTTTCAACTGATAGTGACATTACATGCATACTACTACTATTCCTACAACCCCACAATTTTACTATTTCTTTTATTTATTTATTGTACAATATTATGCTACTGCTCAGATTATGAGCACCTCAAATATTTTATCGAATACTTATTATGTATTAAATAACTTTGCTCATCAAGATTTGAATAGATAATGTAATATAATTAAAGGAGCAAGAATGAAGATTGTGTATCTTATAGTTGTAATGGAATTTGTTGATATTACTATTAAAAGAATCAGTTCAAAGTCTACTTTTGAATCACTAGGAAACAAAACGTTTTTCCACAAATTAGATGTCTTTTTGTTTTGTTTTCTTTTTTGTGTTGGGAGAATTCTAATTTTCATGCTCATTCTTTCTCTGTTGAAAGATGGATTTTTTATAGGCAAAAGAGAGAACACCGTTATTCCTTAATTGATGCACTTATCCTTCACGTGCGACAGTTATTAGATAGGAATTTCGAATTCTCTAGGAAACCTCCTCCTATCTTATATTATCTAAACAAGTTGTGTCAGTCAATATGGGCGATCCACCACCCAAATTAACTATCCAACAGATAAAGAGATAAAGTCATCTAATGTTTTTCTTGCTGTTCACTGAAAATTTGAATATGAGACTTCACGATTCGTTTCCTATTTTATTGATTAAAAGGTCACTACCTCGGCTGTAAAATTAGTAGTAGTCTGTTTAGAACTAATATTTCTTAAATTGTTAACTTTTACTATTAGAAAACAATGGTTTTTTCCATGAGTTTTTGGCCAAAAATAGCTTTAAACTATACCCTTAACTTAAACTACATCCTTAAATTATTTTTCTTAACAGAAAACATCCTTCAATTATTTAAAATTTGACAACCTTCATCCATTTGTTAAAATTTGTCAAAAATTAACAAATTCTTCACAAAAACATGTACGGTTCACACTACTCTCAACAAAACTCCCTAAGTCACCCCAATAAACCAATTTTGTTCATTTTACATACATCTAAAATAAGATATTGTGAATTTTTTTAGCAACAACGTTTTGCATTGTCTTCCTTTTAATTGGCAATTTTGTTTTTATTTACTTTTTCATTTGATTTGATATCAAAGAATTATCAGTTGAAATGTTTTCTTCTCATTGAATCTGCAAAAAGTGGTGTCAATCGGAGACTTTTACTTCTAATAATGGAAAACGAAACTCGAGTACTAGAGATCAAAATCAACTGAATCTTGATCACCTCAACTATCATTTTGCCCCAAAAAATTATTGATCTAACAACATTTTGACTTTGCAAGGTGAAAATGGTGTGAAATTAAGCTCCAACTCCATTAAGTTTGTAAAGGAGAAGAGCAGATCACGTCTCCTCGTAGACTCACACCATCCTAATATTATTTTTTTTAACAGCAAACAAGGGTCTCAAAAAAAAATTAATTTTTGGAAGCTTTTTCCAACAAGTAATAAAATTATAGAATTTTTTTAGTATGAATTGCATATGTTTTTGTGTGGAATTCGCTAATTTTTTGACAAAATTTAATAGAGGGATTGAAGTTGTCAAGTTTTAAATACTTGGAGGATGTGTTTTTTTGTTAAGAAGGATAATTTAAGGATGTAGTTTAAGTTGAGGGTATAGTTTAAGGATGTACGTTTTTAGCCAAAAACTCTTTTTCCTATCATAAATTAGTGGAGAAATTTGTGTTATAGAACACGAATTTTCTATTCATTTTTTCCACAAAACCACTTCACTTGAAAAATAGTGAAAAACAGATTCTCACTTAAATAGTGAGAAACTTTCTAATTTTTCTGTACAAATTAAAAACATTACTATTTTTTCTTTTCTCTCCAATTTAATCAAAATGTACGTGGAAATAACCACAGAATATTTTTCGGTAGAAAATTCTAGTGAGGAAATAGTGATTTTTTGGTAGTGTCTTGTTAAATATTTCAATAAACTGACAAAATGGTTTCTAACAGATTCAAACTATTTCTAAAGCTGAAAGTACTAGTACTCTTTCTGATCGACTTTTAGATCTGCATACATTTTTCAACTTTTAAGAAATAAATCAAAATATTACCGATTAATTTTAAAAAATATTGCTCATAATAGTACTTATTATTTTTCTTCTTCTTAGCAAAGTAAATAAAGAAGCATATATAAACTAATCAATTTACAACAGTACTTATCACCAATAACTTACAATACTCATAAATATATCTGAAATCATATTTAACTTGAAAGAGCCCACAAACTTGAGTAAATATCATTTTGTTGAAAGCATAAATGAAAATAGATGCGTGAATCAGTGCTTTTAATATCAAAGATTAAAGTAAGCTAGGGTTCTTGTGTTTGGAAAATATACATATCAAGGACACAAGATTTGTATGAAGAAGAACATCAAGATGATGAAGGTTTGATAATATGAACAAAGAACACAGAATTGAAGGCTTGAAACACATGCGAAACACTTTTCTAAAAATGATATTTGCTCCCTCTCCTCTACGAGATTGCTATGGAATTGCATGCAAATAGTTTTAGTGGATATGGCAAGTCGATGAATTTCTGCACTAAGCAAATAGTGAAGAAATCCTATTAGAAAGCAAGAACTTGAACTTGAAATTCGTTGGAGAATGTTGTAAGGAAATTAGATACTTTGTAAAATTAAGTAAGAATTTGCAGAAGTTGGATTTAAATAGAACCTATGGTAACTAAAGAATGAAAGGACACACATTTTCATTTTAAAGACAAATTAAAGAATGAAAAGACACACTCTTTCAATTAAAATATTTATTATTAATTTAATTTAAACAAAATTCCAACATCTTGCAATAGGTAAGCTAGGGTTTTCTACTTGGATATATTCTTTTGGTTTCCCACTGTTGCTCACCCAATACCCGCATGGAAGCTCAACTAATTAGAATTCTCAGAACGTGAGACCTATTTAAGGAGGAAGCTTTTCCTAAATTTAATTTTCAAAGTTTGAACCCGAAAACCTTGATAATAAAGAGATCCTATGATCCATCCCACCACAACTTTTCTCAAATGAAAATGAATACTTTTAATTCTTCTAAAAACGCTGTGATTATTTGCCCAAATCATTTTCATTTTTATAGAAATCAGAGGCTAGGACTTGTCGCTGTTATAGGGTTATAAATTTTATTTAAAAGGATCTGCAGAATCAGTTGGAGTAACTGTTTAATAGTAAAAGGTGTACGTAAATATAGACAACCAGCAGATTTTTCTAAATTATATATATAAATAAAAAGATAAGTCATGATGACAATTTCAAATTTCAGTAAAATTAAGCTTCTTTTAATTTTTTCTACTCATTGGGTAAAACTTTTAACGTAACAAACATATAGAATTCGAGTCAAAGCTATATTATGTTTATTTGGATTACACCATATCATTATGCGTAATCCAAAACGCTTCGGTCATACCCTATATATATGTATTAAGAAGTTTACTAAATCAAATATTTCATTATGAATTCCGTTAATATTAAAAATTAATTTAAGATTGATAACTATACATCCATCCAAACATAGTCATTATTTTTTTTAAAAGTTGTGGCAGACTGGCACTAGAACATGGCAGAGCTAGATGGAGCTGCACTTAGCCGCACAGTCCATTATCAATTCTGTTAGTCTGTCTGGGATTTTTCTGGGTCCATTTATGATTGTTTTTTTTTTTTTGGTTTGTAATGTCTATATCTCTCAATAGTTCAACTCACATATATGGCGACAGTTGGAATATTGTTTCAATTAATCATAAATTGACTAATTTTACGTTCAATTTAGTGTATCGTAACCTTACCTTTCTTTTTTATCTTTGTAAGTGCGTTCGAGCAAGCATAATCATTCTATGTTGCCCAGTAATCTTGCTAAAATATTACAAATACTGGCAAGTGCAAAGAATTTTAATCAATTGAGTATAAGATGATATATATTCCTTTCGTTTCAATTTGTTTGTCTAGTTAAGAAAGTGAAGAATACTTTGAATATTTGTAGTCCTAAAGTAAATGTTAAATGTACCAAAATGCATGTTTTTTAATCTTGTGGTCTTAAATATGTCACGTGAAAAATTGAAATTAAAGAGTTACAATAAAAAGGAAAGAGACATTCTTCTTGAAGTGGATTAAAAAGGAAACTAAGACAAACAAATTGAATTCGAGGGAGTACAACTGCACGGGTACCAGACAATGCAAATATTAATTTTAAACAATTAAAGTATAACATGTTATACATGTAGTTTATTTTCCAGGTCTAAGTTGCGCAAAACTCTTCACTTTCGATACCGTACTTACGTTGGATTCTCCAAAATACATAAATCTGCCACGCACCTGTTGACATTTCTGAAGAGACCGAGCAATATATATATATATATATATAGTACCAGGTTCACTATGAAGATTAATTATCTGTTTTGTAGTCTATGATGGTGTAAAAGATATGTGCACTCATGACCAGTATTTAAACTCTTTCTTGCAAAAAACATTGTCACTTTTCCTTCTCAATTCACTCATATAATATATAGCTGGTGTTTCATCATTCTTGATAATGATAACCTAATCATGCATTGACAATCATAACTTGGAACATACTTTTCCTAATTTGGAAATTTATGCATATTTTCTATGCCTAACAGTTGAAACTTCTGCATTTGTGGAGTTTCTTTCTATAGCTAGCACAAAAAATAAAATACAACCCCATACAAAAGTGTGCTAGAGATGAAGAAAAAAAAAAGAATATAAATCAAAGTGATGATAAAATACTAAAGTTGGTTTAAGTTAGTACAATTCAAATTGCTACATATGCTATATCTCACTGCAAAAATAAGTGTGGTCCTCTCTCTGTGTGTACAAAATAAGTATTGCTGGTCCCTCCTCTAGCTATACAAATGTAGCTGTTCTATTATCAATTATCTCATCCAGCTACTGCACCACAACTTTGCCATCCCCACTTGCTACAAATTTTTTTAAAATCTAATTTGATGGCATTAATCTTAATTAATTGAACCACACAACAAAATTGAAATAACAACTTTTAATGCAATAAAAACTCTACTAGTAGTTGATAAGCTACTTACTTACTTTTCACTAGTGGAAAAAAAGAAGGAGAAAAAAAGTAGTAACTCCTTTTTCTTTTCTAACTATAGGAAGTGGTCCATTTGAAGTTAACACCCTACCTTACTAATGTATAGCATCATGATAACATTAACCAGCAAATTAAACTTATAACTACTTCATTAATGTGCAAAAATTTCTTCATTTGTGTTTCGTAATCTTGTTTAAATTCGCGTTAAACTTATTGAATCGATGTGTCACGTGTCATGATTGTATTGATACACATGGCCACGAATTCGCCATACCTTTTTTATTCTTTTTCCTTGCCTTAGCAATATGGCATGGTAAGATTCTAACAATTATTTCTTCTTCTTTCTTCCTTTAACTTATTCTGTAAGTTTATAATTGTGAGTACATGAGTTAGGTTTCTCATCAAAATTGCTTCAGAACTCATTCATTTTGATGTGGTATTAAGCAGAAGACTTTAATGCCATTAAGAGATTCTTGTGAGCTGCAAATCTAACTTGAGTTCAACTTTATCCTTCCTCAATTCCTTAATAGATATCTTTTCGTCCTCAACGCGTCCCAAGAAATAGTATATCAGATCAACAACAACAGACATCGAGTTCAATTATTGTTGAGAGGATTCAAAAGAGCCGAGTCTTGTATATCTGTTGGTTAGTCACACTAATTGCCTTTAATGTTTTTCCCTAATTTTTTTTGAGTTTCAATTTTATGGATGGAACTTTCAAGTGTAGTCTTCACAGCTAGAATTAATGCATACAAGAAATGTTACACCTATATATAGCTACAAAAAATGCTATACTAATTAGTAAAAGAATGTAAAAGACCTTATGGAAATGAATAACATAACATTTTTTCTTGTTTTCTAATGAATATTTGTGTAGATCAATGATGAAGAAAGCAGTGATTAGGACTTGATCATTATGAACTCAAGAAAGCAAGAAACTGGTGGTGGTGACACCAACAACAGTAAAACATCATCAAGGACTACTACTACTACTACTGCTGCTACTACTCCATCAAGTTCTTCTTCGAGGCAGTCATCGTCATGGGCAGCAGGGTTTAAAAATCCAAGAATTGTACGTGTATCGCGTACCTTTGGAGGGAAAGATAGACACAGTAAGGTGTGTACTGTAAAGGGATTAAGAGACAGGAGAATTAGACTTTCAGTACCAACAGCAATTCAATTGTATGATCTTCAAGATAGGCTTGGGTTAAGCCAACCTAGCAAAGTTGTAGATTGGTTAATAGATGCAACTAAAGATGAAATTGATAAACTTCCACCTTTACAAATGCCACCACCATCACTTTCTCATTTCTTCAATATGAAAGATCATCATTTAGATTTTGTTGATACTTCTACTTTGAGATCATCAGAAACAGGATTTGGAAAAGAGAAGTGGATTGATACAAATGATCATCATCAAGAAAGTAGTAATCATTTCTTTCAATCTTCTAATTTAGGCATGTTAAACACCTTCAATAATAGTAATAATGCCTTGATTAGCCATAATTGGGAACCTAATTCAAATTTATCATTAGGTCCATTTGGAAATTACCAAGACCAAGATCAATATCAACAACAAAATATGCCTTTTCCTTCAGGTTCTCATCATCATCAGCAACTATATTTTTGTCCAAGTAGTAGTACTAGTGCTACAACATTGTCATCTCTTGTTCCTCCATATAATTCCCATTTCCATCCAAATTTGCTCGCGCCAACTCTTCAGTTAATCAGTTCTCCTGTGAAATCTTCCTTCAGTTTGAATGAAAATAACAAGGGGCTTAACTTACAGGATCATCAACACAACCATAAAGAAGGCAGTGGTTCTTAAGCATATTATACAGCAATTAATACAGTAAGACATTATTCTATATATCTATCTTTTTTATGTTTATAAACTTTGTTGTACCACAATATATGTGGTCAATATTAGTATATATAATTTGTTAGAAGCATAATTTTCAAAATTAAGTGAATGCACTTTGAGTTATATTCATATGAATTTTGGTCTATGATTAGGTGCATAATGTAGTCTTTATATTGTAATTTAGGTGCATTCTTTTGTAATATCAAGTTTAGAGTATCATTTAACATCGATAAAAAAAAACTTTTTTAATTTGTAATGTTGATTTTTACAAGTGATATAAGTGTGTTTTATGTTTATCTTCCTCTTCTATTCTCTTTTGTGCCTTGTGAGATTTATGAAAACTTAACCTAATTAGTATCCCAACATAATATGCATTCTTACAGAAAGTTAGTGTTGCAATTTTGTTCAAATAAAATTATTAATAAGTCTGTTATTTTTTGGTTACTATCAGTTCTATCTAAATCCAACTTCTTGTGATTTTCAAGATAACTTTTATGGAGTATATCTTTTCTTTAATTTACAATATTCTCCAAAAAAATCTTTTCTTTCTCCAACAGGATCAACTTCAAGTTCTTACTTAATTTCCAATAGAACTCCCTCACTATTTACTTAGTGCGGAAAATTATAGGCTTGTGATCATATTTTGCGTACAATCCCATAGCAATCTTGCAGAGAGGAGAGGGAACAAATATTGTTTTAAGGAAAATATTTTACACATATTTCAAGCCTTTAATTTTGTGTTTGTTGTTCCTATTATATATGAAACCTTCATTTTTCATGTTTTTCCTCGTATTGTTTGTGTTCTTGCTATATATTTTCCAAAAACTTAGTACTATCTAACAAAAGTATTCCTATGGAAATGGCTTGATCATTTTGCATGAAATAATATAACTTAATTAGGTTCAGACCCATTATGCTCTATTTTAATAAAAGTTATATATATAACAAAGACTTATTACTTTTACTGCTCTCCTCATGATCTTCTCTGTTCTACTTTCTGCAAATAAAAGTTATTTTGGGCGCCCCACATGCAGATAGCTTGGTGGATCGTTATTTAAGTTTTATGGATTCAACGTTTAATAAGGTTCTAGCATTAAATATATTACTATATTTTAAAAGTTATGATGTAATTTTGATACATAAATATTAGTATATAAAATATTTGGTGTGTGTTCTTTTAGTTAAATTAAACCAGAACTTGGTTATTTGAAACTTGAAATTGAGCGAGTAGTATATATATATATATATGTGTGTTCGATACATGAACAATATTCATATTAAATAGCAATAACAAAAGAATAACAATGTTATCATATCTTTTAACGAGGTAATATATATAATACGTGAATAATTAAAGCAACATAATATCAAGTGATTATAACTAATCGGTAGCGTCAAGAGAGTACTACAATATGTATTAATAATATAATTAACATAATTAAAACTTCGTTAAATGAAACATATTTAAGTATACATCCCCTCTGATCTGAGTTTTGTAATTTCTTACGAACCCTAGCAGCTCATATATATATACTATTATATAAAAGAAAATTGCACGATAGAAAAGAATGAGAACCCTAAGTGCAGGCAGGCATTGAAGCAAGTAAAATTAAGAAAGGTTTCCAAATTTAAAACTGATTGTATAAAAAATATTTACAAAAATTGATTACTTATAAACTACTATCAATCTATAATTCCCTGATAGTGTAAAAAGAAAATATAAAAACGGTAATGCATGTCTGTGTATAATGTAGAAATATTAGGATCTGTTTGGAAAGCCACATGGTAATTGAAATTGGTGTAATTACTAACACTGACCTGTTTGTTTACCTCAGTATAATTACAGTGTAATTACACATGTCATGTTTGGATGACCTGTTTGTTTACCTCAGTATAATTACAGTGTAATTACACATGTCATGTTTGGATGCCACATCATGTTCTGTTTGGATGCACAATTGCAATCATAAAATTATATTAAATTTTAAAAATAAAAATTAATTATTTAAAATTTATACTATACAAATAAGAAACTTTATAAATTATTTTAAATTAAATATTTAAGATATATATTATTTTTTGAAAATATATTAATTAATAAACATATGTTCTTAACTAATATTATGAAAAAATAATTGATTTATATTTTTTTAAATTAATATATTTCAATTGAATTGATCATAAAAACTAAAAGTATGAAGTTTCTACGAACATTGTGAAATGCGTGTTTGATAAAAAGATTAATATATAAATAAAATGTCATAAATTATTAAAATGTTTGACAAAAAGATAATCTAATTAAAAAATGACTTGCAATGTGAATTCAATATTACTAAAACAAATGAAACTGAAAATATAACATAAGCTATAAATTCAAAACAAAAAAATTAACATAATACTCTTATCGTAAATTTCAACATAGCATACATAATTATGATTTATTATTTTTTATTTTTTTTAAAAAAACGTAAGTCTATAACCTTACTTAACAATAAATTTCTATTTTGATTTAAAAATTAGAATACTAATAAAATTATGCTAATGAGAAAATAAGCATGGCATAAAGAAATAGATAATACGAAAAAATTGCATAGAATCACGTGAAGTAAGGTTGAGAATAAGAAGAAAATGAAATATAATAATATAAAATAAAAAATAAACTTTTAATTTTTTTTAGAATAATAAAAATTTTAAAAATAACTTAAAATAATAGAAATTAAAAAATAAAAATAAATTAAAAAGTAATCAGCTGGTAATTACTAAGGTGGCTTTCCAAATCGCCCTTAATAACTTAAATGAATTTTGTTTACGTTGGAGTGGGTGCAAAAGGGAAATGAGATAATTAAACTATGGATGCATAGTGACTTATTCTACTACCTCCGTCCATTTTTATTTGTCATTTTGTACTTTTCGAAAGTTAATTTCGCTAATTTTTAAAGTTAAGTTAGATTATATTAATTCGATATTTTAAGCAAAAAATTTAGTTATTCAAAAACTATACGAAAAGTAATATAAATTGCAATTTGTTGCATATTAATATAATGAAAAACTACATCATAAAATGTTAGTCAAAGTTCTTATAATTTAACTCTAAAAAGAAAATCATAATAATTAAAAATGAACGGAAAGGAATAGTAGTACTCAATTATTAGGATGTCATATCACTAGATCCAAGAAAATTTAAAGGAATGGCCCATAGCAGTTTTCACTTTTTCTAAAGCAGTGAAAGGTTTCTCATGTGGATGTGGTCCTCATATATACAAGAACTAGAGGGGCACGGGCCCAACATTTTGCATTTTTAAAGTGATAAATGCTCGAAGATAAACAACTATAAACGTCATTGGCTCTATTGATGTAAAAATGTGTAGCGTAAGTACTTAATTTACACGGGAGAAAACCTTCATAGGCCATATAGAAATTTTTTACATTAACTAAAACAAAATAACACCATCAGTGCCTAAAAAATGGCTTATCCAATCCTCGGATCTTAAACTCACTAATATAGTGAAAACTTGAATCCTTCAGTATCTTTTTTTCTGTTTAACTCAGAAGCATCATGATGCAGGATTCTGAGATCAAGTTCAACCAAGTAGTTAAACTCCCTCTCAAATTCTCTAAGTAAACTGCTTGAAATAAAGTCTTACTTCTGCCATGCACAAGAATCGAAAAATGGTTTTGAGATTAAACAGAGTTCATTTTTTTTGCCCATGTCTCGCACGAATCGATACTTGACATCAGATTTCACAAGGCGTTCCAACGCTGTATTCATGTAGTCCATCTCTATGTATGTTATGCTTTGCTGCAAAATCTAACATTTCCCGAGTCTCTTTCATTCCTCCCATAGTCCTATTGCACTCCCAGCAATTAACATCCTTCCTGTTCTCTACATTGTATACTTACTTCAGTATGAACTTTAATAGTTTAAAGAGTAACAACAACGATAATAAGGCATAATATATAAACAAACACTCAAATTTAGCCTCGACTGATAGGTAAACATTCCAACTTTGAGAGTGCATATCTAGACATCTCAACTTGAGAAGTCATGGTCCTCTCTACTCAAATTCTCGACATTCCCTACTCAAAAACTATTTCATACAATCTATAGTAGCTTTACAACAACATATTCCTCAATATTAATGATCTATTAGCTACAAATCAGTTATCAGCTAACTTCATTCAACATTATTGATAGGCGCATGAGCCTACCATCGTAACTGTATAGTAAGTTAGCAGCTGCCACCTTTGTCACCCTTAATTTAAGCTTTATATCAACCCTATAGGCAAGTAATAAGGTTGGGTTTGCTTCCGATTCTGAAAGCTTAGCAACTAACTTTTACTACATGGCTGATAGCAAATTCAACAATTAAAAATTTATTAGTGAATGTGCTTCTTGACACAAGGTACATTGGCATTTAAATGGAACATACCCTACATTTCTCAATATGAACATAGAACTCGATATTGACTCATAGCTTAGTTAATTTTATATAGAAAAGGAGAGTTGAAATGGAATATGACAGATACATACACGGATGCACCTGCTCACATAATGAGTATTTGAAGACCATTGTTTTCCAAATATGCAGCACTCCTTCGTCTTGTCGAAGCCTTGCTTCAATAAACTCGCAGAGTACCAAGCCCTCATACTTGACTTGAGAGGGCTATGGATTGTACTTACATGTGCTCAACTTTTCGTGAGAGATCCATTGACGGCAATGACATTCTATGCATACGTTACCCGTGAAAACCAATAGCCCCATAAATTTAGCAGAACTGGCGTTGATAATAGAGTGCATTTTGTTTAACTACTGAACTTCTCCTAACTAACCCCCTACTGCTAACTACGTAATCAAATTTTAGAAAAAATTTATGCAAGAAACAGAGAAAGTATATCTGTTTTAAATAATAAATTCTAGTCACCTGCCATTTTGGTTCAAGTTGATAAATAGGACATAGCAACCTCCAAGCTAGCTACTGTGTAAGAACTTACATTTTCATCTGAGTTCAGAGATAGAATACATGATATCTCTTGGACATGTAGACATCTCATGAGAAATTTTAGTTGGCCAAATGGTTACAATAATACATTTGATCATCTCAAAAGAGCACCTCATTGTTATATGATTGCTCAAATTGGGTAACCAAATGGGAAAAATATAAATCCTAAATAAAAAGAGACACCTGAAACAAACAGGAGGACACTTTAACAACATTTATCCAGATTCCAGGTAAAAGAAATAACATACTTACTATAATGAACCATGAAAAATCATACACATCGATCACTCGGCTTAAAACTCAAAATCACATGGATATCGAAGAATGAAGAACAATATGTTTTAAAATGGTCAAAGAATAAAAGGAAGAATTCAAACTCAATATAGAACGTGAATGAAATTAGCCAACTCTAATTTCCAAATTAATTTTGATAACCAGGCTGGTGGTTTAGAGCATAGATGTAGGATTTAGAAACAAAATTAGGGCATTTTTAATCCTTAAATGATTTTCTTAACTCTTAACATATGCAGATTTACATTACAAAGAGAATATTATAGGTATTGTACATCATAAATAAGCATACAAATGAATAATCTCAATTTACTGTCACCTGGGGCAAGTCTACTTCAATTCACAACATGATTTTTCTTTCTTTTTTATATGACCATAGAATAACGGCAATCCAAATGCTAGCAAGTACATACGTTATGCACAACCTCGTAAGAAGCTAAATGTTTAAAGAAAATTGAGATTTTACGGCTCAACGGTGCAAAGAAAGTCTTAATTGTTCAACTAAAGAGATCAAATACAGTGTTTTCTACTTAATTGTTTAGCAAGTACATAAGTAAAGGCTTTCACACTCGAACTCTTCTACTACGTGTTGTGTGTGGTTTCAAGCAATATGACTGCTTGTTAAACGAACCACTTCTGACGAAGTGCTCCATACCCCCACTAAGGGGTAACTTGAGATAAGATATAGAAAAAGTGTGATTATTTTGACTTGAGTGTTTCTCTCCCCGTACAGTCTTGGTTGTAGTAAAGAGAGAATCTCTCCCTACCTACTGCAGGAAAAAGCACTTTATATCTCCCCATGCTACATAAACTTATTTAAGCAATAAAACCAAAGCAACAATAGGAAATGGAATGAGAGAAGCTATAGTGTAGATCACTTTTCACTTTCTCGGCAGTCCAGACCTTGTCCTTGATTCTATCAATTATGGAGTCTTCCTCTAATTCTTCCTGACTGTCATATAGATCAAATCACAGGATCTCTATATGTGCACTGAGGAGATATATCTCCTAGACTAATTGTAAATTATCTTCCCATACAGAGTGGAAAATGGTTAAGGATGAAACAAATTCTAATTCCTATCAATGAAGTGAGTGAAATAGCTTAATGAAATGTAATTTGAAAATCTACTACTTCCCCCGCAACAAGTTTTGAGAGACTCTTCACCTTAATACTTGGAGAGAATTGCAAAAATAATACTACATGAGTGTAGAAAGTAGTAGTCATAGAGAAGAAGTCTTATTCAACAAATTATTACCTCAAACTTCTGGACCGTCCACTTGGCTTGTTGAAAGTAGTTTGTCCATGTGAAGAACATGTTATGTATATAGTTCACATGAATGGACTATTATATTCCTTCAAAGTTCAAAGGAAATTTCATTGAATAAGTGATACACAGAGGAAAGACGACATCTAAACTTGAAGGCGAATAACATGCTAGTACAAACAGAAAACATAAAGCAACCCTAAATCATTCAATTTTTGAGAAGTAAAAATAATATAATCGTTAGTTTGTAAAAGTTAGATCCTTAATAGCTTGGTGAAAACACAAAAGTCGGACCTGATTGGTTTGCATCTTTTCTCTCTTGATTTAGTGTCCTAATTGAAGCAATTTCATTAAGCTGTATCACATAAACTCTGTTTTTGACTAATTTTTGCATATTTTCTGTAGTGGTCTTTTATTAGCAGTAAATATCAAAATCAAATAAGTAATGTAAAACTAATTCAGGATTTTACATCTAGAAAGCCCCAAAAGAGATTAGGTTGAGCTATTTTCCTATGGTAAACTAAAAAGGGAGTCTTATAAAATTGCAATCTTTAGAACTTGCTAGTTTTTTTTTTTTTTTTTTGAGAATCAATACTGTTAAGAACTTGCTAGTTTTTATGACAAAAAAAACAACAAGTATCTCCAAGAAAGTAGCTCATCTCCCGTTGGTTCATGGTTCGGCACATTGAGTACCCATTAATTGAATGTGATATTTGCAGAAATGGTTCCTCTTTACTTATAATCAACAAATTTGAAAATTTCAATCCAGCATTTTCTTTTGAAAATTCTACTCCTTATAGCAGTATTTACTCAGATCCAGCAGCATGACATCAAAATTAGCACATGCACATGACTTGTTGGAGAAAATTTTCGACGCCTAAGAGGGACAAAAGAAAAAGAAAATATCAAACCTGTGACAACTAAGAAAAGATGAATTGCTGGAGTTCTAATTGATTGAATACCATCCTTTTTCTTCTAATTTGCCCAGAGCCGTGGAAGCCGAAACATTAGTTTCTCTTCCATCGTTAGCATTGGAAGAAGTAAGAATGGGTATGGAAGCTAATGGAAATTAGTGGAGTAGAGAAGGCGGAATTGATGCGTCTCACTAAAAGAGGAAAGGGTTTGGTATATGGTAGTGGAGTGACATTAGATCAAGCTAAAAGTACCATCCACATTACTTTTTGTACAATTTTACAATGCAGTGTTCGTCCCTAGCCTTGTTGGCTTATAAATAAGAGAATAAGAAGAAAATAATTTAGAGAATTTATTTGAGTTTCTCACCATGATTATCTTAATTTGTTATACGAATCGAAAATAGTCTTACTATCTTTACGAAATAATAATAAAATTTACATATATTCTATTATTTTAAGACCGAAATTTCATTGAATATGAGGATATATTTATTTACAACGATGGCTGTGGGCTGTGGACTATTATCATATATCCATCTACTAATAAACAAATAATAATAATAACAATAACTAATAAGAGGTGACAGACAATCCCTTAAATAGTCAAAGAGCATGCAAATTATTAATCAGGCTAAATTTTAGGAGGTTAGTATTTATTTAGAAAGATAAGTGGTTGACCAAATATTTTTGGGAGTAACATAAATTGTTTTTCAAAAATTAAAAAAAAATTCCCTTATAGTACTTAATTTCTTGAAGAACATTTTTGAAAAAAATATACTTATAAACACTTTCAAATAATTTAGTTAAACATTAATAGTTGTTAAAAATTTAATGATCAAACACAAACTAGTTCTAACCAAAAGTAATATACGTTTTAAAATAAGTTAATATTAAAAATTTAACCAAACAAACTATAAACATGTACTATCCGAATAAAAACTTAGCAAAAGAACAATTTTTGCAAATGAGACAGAGGAAACTATAGTTCATTTTTTATTCTAAAGGAATTTCAGAAGAAAAAAAAGTTACAAAATTATTTAAATGCGAGTGTATTGAGAAAAGGGAGGATTGGTCAAATTATAATCTTTTTACATTAATTATAAACAGGTTAAATGTAATGTTACAAATAAATAAAAAATAATAGAGTTAAATATGTCCAAGAAAAATCACAAGCAACCAAAAAAATAAAAAGCCCCCGGCGAGGATCGAACTCGCGACCTTTCGCTTACGAAGCGAACGCACTACCACTATGCTACGGAGGCATTTTGATATAGCAATATTAACTATATTAAATATTTATCAAAATATAAAATTGGTATTGCTAGTAAATCCTAAGGGCTTGTTTGGTGGTACGAGAGATGAAGGATAACTAATCCCAAAATTAATTTTAAGATGAATTTATTCCATGTTTGATTTGATTAAGATAATATCACTAGAATAACTAATCTCGGGATAATTAATCCTAAGATGACTTCTTGTAAAAAAACAAGCCCTATCAGTAGGCATACTGGAGAAGGGTTGAGAGTTGTAGGATTTGTCTCGGACCAATTTATTCTAACACATGGATTGTGATATGTTCAGTTCAACTAGTAACCAAAACTTGTTCAATAAACATCTAACTTGTCGAACAAATGTCTATACCAGACTCACATTTGTTTCAATCATTTGACAGCTTATTTGGGGTTGATAGGCAAATCAACATCCATTCTTTTGTATTGTTCCTCAATTGTGTTATAAGTATTTATGTCTAGTAGTATGAGAAGCAAAAGTAAATACTCGTACAAAAATCAGTAAATATATTTCTATTACCAACTGTTGCATACAAGAGAACAGATTAGTCTGCAAAGTCACAAGGACTACTACCAAGTTTACAATACAAATGCATGGTCATAAGGACTACTGTAAGTGTAATGGTTTCAAGTATAATACAACAAAAACTGCATGTTCGCAGGGATTAGTACTAGTATAAAACAAAACTTAGCTCAAATAACTTAGCTGGGAAAGAGATAAGTAGATATGTTTGGGTTAGGGATAAGGTTAAGTATATGCAAAATCTGTTCTTAGATGTGCTGGCTGAAAGTATACGCCCACAAAGCAAAGCCAAATGTTCTACTTTGTTGCCAGTATCCAAAAGCTATTGAGCAAAATATATATGATACAAAAGGACACCCGTTGCAGAAATCGAGTCTTCTATCACTATCGACATTTATAAGTAGAGTATTTGTTAGCACCACTTTCTTGTGAATATGTAGCGGCTGCAATAACCTTGCGATAGTAACGCCAAGATGCATTCTTATCAGTGATAGGTCGTTGACCATATGGATTATTCTCTACATACTTTTGAACATTTTCTGCCATGGACAATCCTTCGAGATAAACACGCAGATCACCACCAGGCCCTGCCGTGGATAAACAAGATGAATTTCATAAACAGTATGAGTTGGACAAATGTCGATGACAGACCCAACATCCCTACCCCATACAGGACAGAATGACACAGTGTTAAAGCAGTCATATTAAGTAATGTAAATTGCTTTAATTACATAAAACTCGAAGTATGAATTCCAGGAACTGTAAAGCGAGGAACTATCAACGACAATTTAAAAGGCTTGTACAAAAGGAAAGCACAAGAGATAGAAGAGTGCAGTATCAATAGCATGATTCACCCGAAAATATACATGGAATACTTGGGGTGTCCAAACATCACCAGTCTCAGTGAAGAAGGGCGAAGAAGTCCATAGTACTTGTGATAGTTTTGCAAGGAAAAACACACACAGATGCACACATACAAACACACATAGGAAGGAAACTCACCTAATGAGTCATCTTTCTCATCCAAGTAGTGGTATGAATTTGGAAATATTGCTGTATTTGGCTGAAAATCATAAAATACAAGTAGAAACTCATTGGATTTTAATCATGCAGTAAATTTCTCAGGCAGAAGAAAGGATTAAAACTCACCGGATTACACAATGCTTTGTGCGGAGAGTCGTCCAATAGAAGTGTGTTCGACTCATCATATTCGCCTCTCTCCCACGGAAGATCTGGTTCGTACTTATCCCATAACTTTTTTAGCTTCTTCAATATAATAGGCTTGCTCCTCCTTGTCCCAACAACAGGAAAACCTGTATCAGTGCAGTGGGACTGATCCTGCATAATTAGTTTCAAGTTTGTTTATACTACTTTGAAATAGACAAGTGAAAGAGGCAAATAGGAAACTAGATGAATAAATACAAAGGGAAAAGAAGTGGCTTTGGTTGGAAAATAGCAACTTATCAAATACATAATTTATTCTCTCACAAAAAGAAAATAAATGACTGAAATTATACTTGACAATTCGGACAGGAATTCTATGTGTTGGGTCACACAATCAAGTGGGGAGAACCAGAAACATTAACTACGTTCATATAGACATCTAAGATACTCAATGTGTTCATCCAACCAGGTTTCCGAATCTTAAAAAATAACTACTCAAGAGAATGAACCACTAGTTTGGAATCAACTGATTGCAGCAAGGTAACACCAGAATTTCCCAAGCCATGCAGCAGATTTCATGTAGTTGTCAGGAATTCAACTACTGCAGGTTAAGTATATGCTTGTAGAGCGAGGCTATGTTGCTCGGACTCTCCAAAATGTTGCCACACCCGTGTCAGATCCTCCAAAAATGCACTACTTTTGGAGGATCCGACACGCACCCAGTGGCATTTTTGAAGAGTTCGAGTAGCATAGGAACGAGGTAACAGAGGGAAGTTGGCACCATATGTTATCCTTAGGCCTTTTATATCACAATGAAGGATGCATCAGTGTTATAAACTTATAATCAAAAAAAGAAAAAAAAGAGGTGGAGGAAAAATAATTGAAACATTGGGTAGAATTGGGCAGGTTGGGTTATAACCCAATGCTCAACCCATCTTAACCTAAGTATCCTTTGGGCGGCTTGGGTCATGACCCATTTGTTGTACCAACCCATTCTAACCCGCCAATTTGACACCCCTAAGTTTAGGCATGACTATATCCTTCCTCATACAGTCGAAGGCGAAGAATAAATGGAATTTGGAATCAACAACAACAACAAACCCAATGCAACAGCATAATTCATGTTTTCTCAATTATGGATCTGATTCTAATTCCAAGGAGTTATTTCCTAGGTGCCCAACAAATCTCCAGATTTATAGAACCATGCATTAGTAATGCATGCCAACAGATCAGAAAATATAACGAACTGTCACCATGCACATCCATTAATGTTGTTTTCAACTGATATTAAAGTTCAAGCATCACAAGACTTTCTTTCAAGTCCTCAGCTTTGAAATCCTAGAGTTACAACTAGCACCAGCACCAGGTCACAAAATATATGAGAAAAGAGAAATTCTTACCCAACAAAAGAGCAACTTGTGCTTGGCATCTCCCAAAAGAAAATCAAGAACCAACTCCATATTTCTCCTGCAGATTTTTCAACAACATACACGAGGCACATAAAATCATGAGTTGACATCTAAACTACTGAAAATTATCAGATGTAGTGATATTGATAAAGTCACTATGGCGAGTAAACAAAGTTTGAAGAGTACTTGATCCTTGATGACCATACACCTACATGGAATCTCTCAAAGCAGAATTGCAGAAAATCGTCATGAAAAGGCCTTTTGAAAACTGGTACAGCAGATAAAGCTCAGTTAGGATAATTTCTAGGAGTAAAAGTAAAAATGAAAAGTGAAATACAAAGTTTGTCCAACTCCACCTGCTTTCCCTGATACAATGATATTCGCCTCCAAACTATAAGGGATGTATCGAAGAGGAACAATATCAGCAAGTAATCCATTCACATCAAGTACAAGAAGCTTTTTACTGGAACGTGCATTAAGTGCTCTCCCTAATGGAAGGATCATACCCACATTTGTTATTCGGCTCCTCTCACCAACAAAACCCCTATCTCTTGACTGAGAAGGACTATCTTCAGTTGCTGATTGTCTTTCCCCATTCAAGGGTTCATTGGTTGAGACAATACTGTAAGTGTCATTGGAGACCCTAAGATCACATGGCACTGCATTATGTGAACTCTCTTTAGAAAGTTCACAATCATATGACACATTGACAGCGGCATCTGTGTCATTTCTCTTCTCCTGCTCATGATTTTCTGCCTTGGAGTCTATTGGAGACTCATCCTCGATAGAAACCATTGAACTGTTGATATTCTCTTTCTGATTACCAATCTGAATCGTTTCCTTTTTATTCCATGTTTCACTGCATGAATTGTCACCTGCTGACTTCTCTAAAAGCATTGGTTGCACACCCATCAACAAGGTACCACCTCCGGCAATGACTTCTTTAGGGAAATTATTGGAGTATGATATGGACACTTGGCAATGGTCTGGGCTGGTGGTGGTTGTTTTATTTTCTGTAATTGGAAAAGAGGAGGTAGCATCTGTCATGATAGATGGTAAACTGCTTGCAGAAGCACTAGAATTCTTTCTCCTCTTCCTGGAATAAGTTATCAGCACTTCCAGTCTTGGGTGTATTTGTAGACCCCTCATCTCAATTGCAGCATTATTGAAAAAATCACAACTTTCAGTAGTCATACTATTGTCTACATTAGGAACTGGCTCGTTCCAATTTTCAACTTCAGAGATAGACTTTGATTCTGAAGTAACAAATATGTGATCCTTAGAAATGTCACTGCACATATCACCACAAGTTTTAATATCATGATCAGTACCACTAGATTTAGAGGGGTTCTTCCTACTAGTTTCTTCAACTCCATCACAAGCATTCTTAGGCAGACATGTCCCTGTCTCACTACTGTGCATCACCAGATCTCCTTCATAGCATGTGTTAACTCCCATCACCAAACTTCTAACTTTATCTAAATGATTCTTCCCTGGTACAGAAGCAGCATTATCAAGTTCACAAGCAATTACATCATTTTCCAAGGAATTGAACTTCCTGTTCAAAATGCTTCTTTTTTTCTTTACCTTCCATGCACTCAAGTTTGCAATGCAACTTCTTACTTGTGTACTTGATTTTATACTGTCAGAAGACCATATATGTGAATTTTTTTCTGGACTCATGGTCCTAGCTGGAGCTCCTACCACGTGGTCAATATTATTAATACCAAAACACACAGCATTCATCCTCCTATTTTGTTTGTTTCTTATTCTTTTTGACTGCTGGGGAATGACGTCATCAACATCGTTGTTACAATGCCCTCTGCTAAAAGCAGTTTTGCTGTTCAGCTTTCTCAGTTTAGTACCACCCTTACTCTTCTTAGTGTCCCAATAGTCAGGAGT
The DNA here is from genome assembly GCA_029582245.1 of Solanum etuberosum. Classification (NCBI taxonomy): domain Eukaryota; kingdom Viridiplantae; phylum Streptophyta; class Magnoliopsida; order Solanales; family Solanaceae; genus Solanum; species Solanum etuberosum. Next base: position 64,266 of record JAJONR010000967.1, on the reverse strand, counting down.
CCCAGGGGCAGGCAATGCCTGGACAACAATCCTACTGCTATGCATCGTTTTCATTCAATAAGGGATGAAACAACTTAACTAATTAACAGACAGGTCCTGTGATGACACAAAACCAAATTTCAGTGAGAAATATCAGTCTATAACTGAAGAATCTTTCCAGAAAATGAGAAAAACTAGAGAATCTTAATAATGCATTTTCCTAATAAAAGCGGAAGCATGAAATCAGTAGAAAGTTTTCTGCAATATTAGTTACAGAAATGTCATTAAACCCACTCAGTGGAAGAAACAAGTAATCACAAATACGCAGAAGATATACTAAAAAAAAAAAAAAACTGAACTTTAGAAATTAGGAAAACTTACTTTAAAGATCTATCAACTTTATACTAATTATCCTCATAATCTTCCTTCATACTCCCTCCATTTCAATTTGTTTCTCGTACTTTCCTTTTTAGTCCGTCTCAAAAAGAACGCCTCTTTCTTTTTTAGCAACTCCTTAATTCTATATTTCCAGGTCGATGTTTAAGACCACAAGATCATAGTACATTTTGATACATTCTACATATCTTTAGTTTAAGACCACAAGATTCAAAAGTTCTCAACTTTCTCAAACTCCGTATCAAGTCAAAAAAATTGAAACCGGGGAGTACTTCACAACTGTTCACATTCCCCAAAATATAAAACAGCAACATACACAAATCACAACACAAACAATTTGGTCAACACAAAAGATTGCAAACATATTCAGTTAAGTCACATCTATGAATTCCTTCAAACACATGAATGAATACAAATGGATGATCCACACACCACATTCCAAAAAAGACTTAATGTCTATGTAAATTAACCTAGAAAACTCAAAAATTGGATTAATGAAAATACTTAAACCGTAATATGCATCAGAAAAATGTATAAAAAAGCATTCTTTTTCATTATATTTGAAGCATATGAAAGATACCTAGATGAATCTGTGGCTGATGATGAGATTTGGAGAGAAGTGAATCTGGATTTCAGTGATTTTGAGTAAGAAGTGGAAGGACCAGAGTAAACGGGTTTGAATATAGCGGGGATTTTGAGAAACCCGATCCAGAATTAGAATCGTTTGGGGATTCGGATCCTTCCAACTTCCGCCAATCTTATCCCTTTTTCCAAATATTTCCTTTTTTGTATGTTGGAAAACAGAAAGAATAATTTTATATTTTATATAGGTATGAAATATGATAAATTTAGAATCACGTATCATATAAATTCCAAAAGCGAAAAATCTAGACAATTTGAGTATTTTATTTCTTCAAAATAAAATAAATTTAGTCAGTGGGTCTGGACCCCAATGAACTTGATTTAAAAATGTTTTTGATGATAGAAAATCAATATGTTTATGTAAGTTAAGTTAAATACTTTAGTAGAAAATTATGCCATTAATTGATGGCATTTTAAGTTGTAAAGCATCCACATGTATATATTGGACAACCCGACAATCCAATGTGTATGATGTGCATGTCCTGGTCATCGAAATGATAGTTTAATGAGATTTTAACTTTTTGTATTCGCTTCACTATTCTCGTATCACCTCCTATGGTGAAGAAGATTAGTGAAGTAGCCTTTTTTACTGGACAACCGTTAGGTTACTACGGCTCATGGTCACTGTTCTTGCTGTCCCATCACTATATAGTGTGGTTGGCGACTTTGAAGGCTTATCCTTTAGGAAGCACCCCGTTTGTTGATTGTGTCCTTCTTGGTGATGATATCCTAATCACCGACAAGAAGATGGGCAATCAGTATAGTAGGTTATTAGATAGACTTTCTACTAAATCAATAGTATCTGAAAATGGAACAATTGAGTTTGCTAAGAGGTTTTGGATAGAATTCTTTTAAAATCTAGTTTAGCTTAGCTTGAATCTAAACCTTCACGGATTATAAAATAAATAGAGTTGCATATATAATCCTTAGGTCATTCGCTTTAGAGTAGAACATGTGGCTTGAAGATTCATGTCATGTTAACTTAGGTAGATTATTAGAAATCAACGCTAAATATTTGATCTCATAGTTTTAATCAGCAAGAGAAAATTTCAAGATAAAAAGTAAAAAGTGAAATTATATAGGAGCCAAAAGCATCATGGCTTACAAAAGATGCAAGTGTAGGTTCATGATAGTCAACCTAATTAAGACTCAAGAACCTCAATAAGCATGAACAGTGTTTTGAATCTGAGAGTATATGGTTTTCTAATTTTTTTCACTAATGCAGTTGAAAGGCCAATACTCTGAGAATATCAACACAGAAATAATTTATAACATGCTTGCTATTAATATTCATATACACAACACCCATTAAACAATACATCTATTAAGAAGAAACAATACTAAACCAAAACTTATTACATACATTTTGCCCTTCTAAATATGTTGTTGTGGTCTCAACACTTTGGTGTTCGATTGTAGATGTTGGCTGTACAGTAACAGCACTCCACCCCATTCCCTCCAAAGAGTTGTCCCAAATACCATGTTTCTCCTTCAAGGAAAAATTCCAGGCATCAATGTTTTAGGGCAGTCGTGCATATTAAGCTTTTGTCCAGATAAGCAGCAAAGCAATTATCACTGGTTGTCAGGGAAGACTTCATATCAAAGCATACGCCATTGAATGCAGTCACAGTAGCATCCACAGTGACGATACACAGAAAATAACTGATGTTGCCAACTGGGGGAGTCAACGAGACAGTTATGCCTTGACATATTTATCAACATAGCCCTGGAAAATATAACTGTTAGTTACATGGTATCAAATTTGCATAATGTCTTCTAATCAGGGCATCCTACACAACCAAGGCTTTCACACTAAGTCTCTAGATTATGAGAATTGTAAGCTTCAGAACATGGGGTGAATGGTGTTGGAGATGTCAGATGAAAAGATTAGAAGTCTCAAAACAAACAAGGCCCACAACTGAAGTAATCTGCATACCTAGGGTTTTACCCGCATGTTTAGCTCTTTAGAATGGGACCTCAGAATTCATTCAAAGGGATATCATGTAGTGCCTAGATGAATGTTGGACAATATAGTGATAGATATATATAAAAGGAATAGCAACTAATGAAAATGCAATAGATGGATGGTTCATTTTCCATACTTAGACAACTTACCATAGGGGTTACCTCATCTCTGACTCCATGCAGCATGACAAAGTTATTAAGGAGCTGTTTGTCTATGGAAATTTTTTCCTTTTTTTCAAAGCAGCATTTGCTTATACATAGGAATGATTTTTTGAAAAAAAAAATTAAAGATGAGTTCAAGTTTGAAGAAGTGTTTTGACCTGTTTTTCAAGTGAACAATCTTTTCCACTCAAATTTTCAACTTCTTTTCAAGTTGAATGTCCAAACACAACTTGAATTTTCACACACTTAACTTCAAATATATATTTATTTTTTTAAAATATCACATTTTTTATGTCCAAACGCCTACTTAATTAGTATTTTAGGAGTCATCATTCAGAAACACTGGTAGACTGCGATATAAGCTAAGACAAAAGCAAGTAATCTACTTTAAGTATAATAAAAAACTGAGAAACAAACATGCAACACCCCGCTAGGTGCCCAAAGGAGGAAGCAAAAGAACCACTGGTTGGTCAGAGGAGTGGCTTTGGAGAAGTATGCTGATCTGAGTGATTAGATAAGGATTACATTTGTTCTAATGTCTTACACCAGTTCCACTTTAGGATGCTTTACTACCAATAATCATTCACAACAACCCCTACCTACCTACTTACAGATATTGCATAGTATTCCCGAAAGATCCACTCTAGCGTAAACTCAATAATCCACATTAATGATAGACAAGCAAAATGTTCAGTAGGCATAAACTTAATTCAATGCTAATAAGCAAAACCTAAACACCACCAGTAGAACACATAAGAGGGTAGTCATGTAACAGTATATATAAGAACCTCATAAGAAAAGAACGAAAAAAATGTTGTTTCCTTTCCATATAGTCAAGTGGCTTTTAGCTCCTGCATTAAGATTTAAATGAAAACTTTTCGTCAAAAAAAAGGTCATACTAGTAAGTGGCAAATGGGTGGGTTGGTGCAAAGTGGATCAACCCAATAATCAGTTCATAACCCAACCCGCACAAAATCTGCTAGGGTCTAAATGAGTTGGATCAAGATGGGTTAATATGAGTGATATAACCTAATACACCCAATATTCCATCTTTTTTTAACACTTCTTGAAAATAATGTGAAAACTAACACTTTTTTTCTAAAAAGAGATTAGCTTAAGTTCTTCTAAATGTACATTATTCCAATCTCCAATTATGACTATGTTTTGATTAGGCTTGTATTTTGACTCGTGGGTTACACTATGATGAGCCATTTTGACTCATTCGTTTGATGGGTCATTTTGGATTCAACCCATTGGTCAAGTCAATCAACAGATCATAACCCAACCCGTTTAACAAGTTGGATCGGGCAGGTTACCATGACTAGTTTAATTAAGCTAAAAATGTTTACATGTAAACTTGATTAAGCCCTTGGCAAAAACTAAATATCGCCAGTAGATCTACCAATTAAAAAAAAAATCACTAGTAGATCACATAAAGGGTTTTGCGAAACAGCATAGATAAGAAGAGTTCATACCATGACTAATTTAGTTAATTTCCTCTGTGATGAGTCAATGTAATGGTCGATTTTTGTCTTAGACTTGGGTATTTGGTGGCTTTTCATAGCTCCAGAGACCTTGTCTACAGTTTTCTTGACTATTGTTTTGAAAACCTCCTTGCTCATGTTACCTTGGCGCCATGATGGTTTTAACATTTCCTTCACAAAAGTAGCAACTGATATCTTGAAAAGCTTCATAGATCTGGAATCCTTGCTTTTCTTTTTCTCCCCTGATGGCTTCACCTGTTCAATCTCTATCTCTCCTGTAGGAACATCATCCTCATCACTGGAATCACTTGGACTTCCATTCTCAACAGCACCCACCTCTGCCTCAGCTGTCTCACCAAATTCATCATTTTCTGCAGATGCAGTGAATGCAATAGCTCCACCTGCTTTCTGCCTCTTGTTTACTTCCACATCCAGTGGTTCATTGGATCCACTGAGCCTTAACATAACGCCTGAGACATCAGTTAATTCAAGCTTTTGACCAGGATCAGACTTCCTAAGTAAGTTAGTAGATGGCTCTATGCTGTCATAAAGTGGATCATACTGGTTACCACCTGGCTGGGAGAACATTCCTTCAGCTGTATGCGCAGATGGTGGGGTAATATTTCGTGAACCAAGACTTTCTGCAGGATGGCCATCAATTGGCATATTACTCAAACTAAATGCACTGTATTTACTACTAGGGAGCATATCTCTTCCATGTATTAAAGGATCCGAACTGAATTTCGTCGTTAGTGGCTGGTCAAATGTAGATGCATAAGGGTTGAAATGACTTGAAAATCTGGATCCACCAAAATCAGGCAACCGAGGAGCTTGATTCTGGTCTAATAAATCAGATGTGTACCTTGACACAGAGGAACTTACTCCAGGCTCAACAAGATGTCGAGAAATACCAGCTGTCTGAGGACCAGAATGTGGCTGTTGCATGTAAGGATAACTCTTAGAAGATGGACCAGGAAGTTCACCAAGAGCCAGAGAGTCACCGAGGAAAGCTGGTGGTCTATTCGGTGATCCCCTAGAATAGATAGGTTGAGTCTGCACAAAAGCATGATGTTCACCAACTTGAGGAATATCAGGTAATGTGTTTGCATAGAAGTCATTCCTTGGAACTACTAAATTTGGTTGAAAATGTATTCGAGGAGCACTATGTTGTACACCAGCTGCATTTCCAGAGGAATCGTTCACAAATTGAGTGTGTGGTGCCTGTGCCGGACGTGGTGGAAGAGAATTCCAAGAGGAACTCAGAGGTACAGCGAATGGAGATGGTTGATGAGGAAATGGAGCTTGATATGGAGGAGCACTTCCAATATATGCAGAATTATAAGGTGGGGGAAAGTTGTGATCTCTGGGCATCTGCTGAGCAAAAGCAGTACTTGAAGCCTGTGGAAATGAAGGAAATGGAGCTGATAAGGGTGCTGCCTGGAGTGTATCTGATGGGCACGAATCCTTAGCAGACACAAATTGAGGAAGCTGGACGGGTGGGACCATGAATGATGTCTGGAAAGATGATAACTCCAACACAGATGAATCACATTTCGCTTTAGGTTTCTCATCTGCATTTAGGAGTATCTGATCAGAGACATGCTCTTCAGACTGATGAATCCCCATAGATCCAACTGAGGAAGGCATACCCCCAGCAGCATCACAGGGAAGCTTCTCCACTTCAGCAACAATTACTGGACTGTCAGCAGGTCCCATTTGATTCTCTTTTCCATAAAGCTCAGAAGTAGGTTCAGGCTCTTTCATATCTTTCATTTCCATATCAGGAATATCCTTGCTTTTGGATCCACCATGATTGTGGACCGGTCTCTTGAGTGTAGTCCCAATCTTTTCATGTGTATGAGAATCCTTTGAATTGTGCATATCAGAATCCTTTGAAATAAGTGGAAGATCTCGGTGCTGATGTTTGTTCCTGTAAGATCTTGATCTATCACTCTTATCAAGCTCAGCATGGAAATATCGACACGATGCTCCATGGTAACACTTGCCTCGAAGAAAACTAAAACATTGTTGAGGATAACCTCTATCCCTTCTCATTTTGTCACCACCAGAAGTTGACCCGTGTCTAGAAGGTGACTTGCTTCTACTTCTGTATCTCTTTGGAGAGATGCTGCAAAGTTTAAGCATTGACAGTTTTAAGATCATCCATAACTACAGTAGAAATCAAATCAAAAGAAGAGATAGTGGCCAGAAACATAGCAAAAGGCAAATTAAAGTGAGTACCTCCGAGATCGATCCCGCCTGTCCTTTCTCTTCCGTGGACTCTTCCTCCTCCTCCTATCATATGGAGAGCGGCTTCTGCTCCGGCTTCTTCCTCTTTTTCCATGTCTCCGCTTATACCTTCGCGAAGCATCAGAATCACTGTCACTGACCCCCTCCCTAACCAATCTACCAAACTCATCAACCTTCCGTGTAGAAGATTTATCCTTAGCATCTTCCCTAAGCATATCAAAACTGTCATTATCATTCACGCCCAAAACATTTTCCGAATGAAGTCCTTCAGGAGCAGTATCACTCTTCAAGGATAATCTATCTCCATTACTATGATCAATGGAATCCTCAAATTTTAAAGCACCAAAAGATTCGGTGTCATCTTTAGCAACAGAATTTGAAGGTTTAACTGAAGATATTGGTGATTTCCCAGTATCAGTCTTGGGAATTATAGTAACAACTTCACTGGGTGGAGGAACTGTCAAACGGCCAAGATTTTCAAGACAATTCTCACTATCAATGTCTAAACTGTCGTCCGAAGCATAGCCTTGAATTAGCCTAAACGGGCTGGCAGCTTCCATGAGCTGACTGTGAACATTTTCAAGATCAACCTCCTTATCAATGGGTGATCCACTAGGATGGCTCAATTTTTTCTCTAGGGAAGTTGATGTCTGCACATGATCATCCAAGAACGGTTCATTGGCCTCAGAAGATGGTTCCTGAAAACTTGAAGGAGCACGATATGCAGAACCTGCAGAGACTGAAGATGTAAGAGGATACAAACAAAAAGGAGGCAACTTTGCATCAAAGTCAAAATTTCTTATATATTTTTGGAGAAAGTCAAAATATCAAAGTCAAAATCTAAGGATCTTTTTTAAAAATTGACAAAATCTAAGAATCTATCAAGAACTACCCTCAATCCAAGTTAGATGGGTTGGATATATGAATTCTATGTATTCATTACGCTCTATTTAGGTTCATTTTAGTTCATTGTTAAGAGGATTCATTACGATTAAACTATCTATAAGCTAGCCTCCATACTACTGCAACCTCGCTCCTTTACTTGACTTAGGAACAGCTATCAAATCAAAATGTCGTCAAAAGCAAAACAAAAAATAAAGCTACTAGCATAATTTTACTCTTATAAACAATTAAATGTTTCAGGGGTGTCTTTATCTCATATTAGCTGAAGTTTGATTTCACATTTGTGGTAGCTTCCTAACATATTTTTGAATTATAGACACTAGAGTTTTCAGTTTAATTCCGCTATTTGCAAAAGCAGTTTTCACCTTGTCTTTGTTCCTCTGACTCCAAGGGTCCCCAGCGCGATGAATTTCGATGTAGTATATCTTCAGTTAATCTATCCTGTAACTGCTGCTTCTCAACCCCCAAAGGATGGATATGTAGATCTTCATCTAGCTGGGTGATATCATCTGACAGTCCAACAGAGAAGCAAGATAGCTTCAGAATTCCAACCATAGAATACAAACTTTCACACTAATCAATCAGGAAAAATGAAGCTTCTATAATAAAGAAATGCAAAGGATTCAGTGACCAGGTTGCAAAGGAAACAAGCATATACTGAAGTGGCAAGTGCGAAATAGAGCTTGATAAATTACTTGATAACGCAATCAACAACTCCAAAACGTAGTTCAATCACCTCACATTCTTTAACTGAAATAGCAAGGAATTTCGCTTCTCTTTCTTTTTCTAAATACACATCAGAACCACAGTTAGGACTCCTGCTGCTGCATGCGGCGCTCTAGTAAGGAGTCCTGTTAAATCTCCGTGTTTTTTACTTTTCCTCTGTTATACTAGGCATGGGAGATGATATTAGAGGCAACTAATAGCAATTGACTGGTTCTCCCTGCATCTGACCCATTGCAATTGATTGGTGTCCACTATCTGCCTTTCAAATATGAGCAAAGGTCCTCGTAGTTCAGGGATCTAGACTAGCACAAAAGAAAATAAGACTGAAGGAAACCTTACCCAAATGAAGAGTTCCAATAATATATAGAAGCAATGATCATTTTCCAAAGGAAACATATGCTAGAATCCTTGCTATAAAATGCCGACTTCTCCAAAAAGTTAGTCAGTTTGGTCTCTCCTGAAATGCTACACTTAGAAAGTTTTAATACATTTTATGTATCCCAAAAAAGTTAGGAAGGACCTATTCAATTTCTATACTTCAATAGGGAAAAGACAATATGTGGCCACGTTTCCCTCAACAAATACTAAACAACTCACATTTGTTATTATTCTCATGATTTTTATACTGGGTCAAACTAGGCCCATATATTGGGATACAAGTAGCATAAAATAGCACTAAGAAAAAAGAAAATCAACACTTGATGCATACAAACAGGATATATTACACTAACCTTCCATCTCCATATCAGAATCAGCAGCTGAATGAGACGGAACTGAGTTTATTGAATTAATAAGTTGAACTGATGAGACTTCTCCTGGAAATGCTAGTGATACAGGCTTAGGAGGAGAAGATGGAAGATCCGAAGCTAAATTCTTATTTACTGGTAAACCTTCTCTGTAAGCAATCCCTCCATCATGCTCAGATGCCCCCTCATCTTTAGCCCTATTAGCATTTGCAGTGGAAGATATAAGAGGTGGTGAAGATGGTGGAAGAGGCGGATCCCCAGGAGGTGAAGGCGGCAAGGGTGGCCGAGGACCAGGAAGTGCAGGTTGTACATGCGAATCATGATTTCTCGAATGTGTGGAGGGGTCAAATTGGGAAGGTGTGAAAAAACCAAGGTTCTGCAAATTAGGTGGTGGTGGCGGAGGAGGAGGAAGATTATGAAGAAAAACTTGCATATTGTCTGGTGATGGCTGATAAATTGCACCTCTATAAGGCATTTGACCTAGTGGTGGAGGTGGTGGAGGTGGTGGAAGAACTCTAGGAGCACCCGAGGCTATTGAAGGTGGAACATGATGCATACTGGGATTCCACTGGGAATGCTGCACAGGGACTTGGTGAGATTGCAGAATTGGGGTACTTCCATGAACTTGTGCAGATGGAGGAGGAGGAGGAGGTAGTGGATAAAATTGACTAGAATCGCTGCCACTTGTTGGAACTGGAAAAGGTGGACAAGGGTGACCTACACCATGATGGGCATGCTGATATGCAGGAGGGCCATGCTGATATGCAGGAGGGCCATGCTGACCAACTTGGGGTGGTCCTGGTGGATGACCATGTGGAAACATAGGTGGACGTGAGGCCTGAGCAGCAGGTGGAGGAGGAGGGGCAGAGGCAGGAGACCACTGCTGCATTTGAGGCCTAGGCATATTATCATTTTGACCACTCTGAGTTGCATAGTTACCCTGACCATACATCTCAAATAGCTAGCTACCAATAGAATTAAGAAACCTGGAGTGCACAGTCCCACCCGGTCTAAGAGTTCCCACGTGCTGATCACCAAATTAACTCATCCACAGCAGCCCCTACAAACATAAAAATGCAACTTTGTAACAATTCAAAGATTCAAGAAATATAATTCTAGTGGAAAAGGGGAAAACACAAATTTCTCTTACCTTGCAGGCATATACAGAACTGAAGCAAAAGAAACAAGGGAAAGAGAAGAAAGCAGAATTCAATGCAAAAACTGAGACGATAATAAGCTAATCTCAGCATTGATACCACACTTCCAAATTAGAGGAATTGGACTTCAAAGGGATATACTTCCCTCCTCCAGTTTATAAGAGTCGGGTGGCAATTAGCTGATCGTACTTTGGCTTATCTAGGTCATCACCAGCTCATTCCTTCTTCTTTTTTCCCAGTAAAGCCTATTACCACTATCTAGACTGCAAAAACACTTTCAGTAACATAAAGATAAAAGAATACGTGTATGTCCACAAAGTTGACAGCTTTCATATTTTACAAAACCACATAGAAAGGAAAAGTTTTACCTTAATCTCTAACTAGGAACACCCTAAGGACACCTTGCACCCCCTAAAAGAAACTCCAAAAATATATATTACACACTTAAAACACCAACTTGACTCGAGAACCAATCTATTCCTCGTATTTTTTTCTCCAAAGCTTACACTAACGCTGCCCTCAGCAGCAAGCAAGACAGTTCATATTATCAAGGACGATTCAAACTTCCCATAAAGCGAATAATAAATCAATCAACTGCATCTCAATCCCGACTTCGTAAGCTTAAAAATCCAAAAAAAAAATCACCTTTTAAATTTCAAGCATTTTCAAGAGACAGTAACGAACATGCCCATAAATAAAACTACAACAGTAAAGAATTTACGCACAAAACTATTAAATGCATACCAAATTGCGAAATAGCAGGTCCCGAAGATGTGAGTTTATACTGATTTAGAAGATCTGAAATGAAACCTAGCGAGCTTAGCTTAGCATTCGATAATTTTGATTGAAGTCTGTTCTGGGTTAAAACCCTAGACAGAGAAAAACTCAGAGAGATATACACGGGGAGAGAGAGATCAGTTAAAAACAAAAACAAAAACAAAATAAAAAACGTAATACTAAGAATTTTTTTTACCGCAAATTAACGGTCATGGAAAACCGATCGGGTGATGGGATGATGGGCTTGGGCCTAAACGAGTAATTATGTAATTATATTTTGAAATGAGCAACTTTCACATTTAGCAAACATAAAAATCATATTTGTATGTTATAGCTATAGTTTGCATAATTACGTTCCATAACAAACTTTATGTTTGCTATGGAGCATCAGATTGTATAAATAGCTGGGGGCATCAGATTTGTATAAAATCGCTGACAGTCTCTCATTTGTATAAATCGCTGGCAACCTCTCGTTGTATAAATCGCTGGCAGCCTCTCAATTCAATTTTATGTGTTTGTATATTTGCATAAAATTTGAATTTGTATACAATTGAATCGAAATAAAATTTGTATATCAAATCTCTCTTTCTCTCGCTTTATACAACACAAATTATACATTGTAATTTGTATAATCTGTGTTTGTATAAAGTGAGAAAGAGAGAAAGACAAAAGAGAACTGGGCAGGGGAAGATCTGTATTTGTATAATTATAAGTGTATAGGACAAAAATATATGTATTTGTATTTGTATATACACTTTTCTCTCGTTTTATACAAACACAAACACATTTTATACATTTGTGTTTGAATAAAGTGAGAGAGGCGAGGGAGAGTGGCGAGCGAGAATTTCAGGGAGAGAAGCGAATGGCAACAGTTTACTACGGGCTACAATTAAATCAAACTGTGGTTATAGTATTTAATTTGAATTAATAGTTTGCTATTATATACAATTTATCAAATATAGCTAATCTTTATATTTTATAGCAAATATTCTCTCAACCAAATCAACATTTCCCGTCCCCAAATGTGTCATTATTTATCTGTTACGGCTAGCACTATAAAAATTACTCCATATTTACGTTTTTAATTAATAAACAACAAAAAATATGTCAATAATAAGAAAAGAATAATCTACCTATGTACCTTTTTACCATATAAACCAATCACATGTATAATTTTAACTCACAGCATTTTTATCATAAGGTCCAATACATATTTTTCTTTCTTCCTAACATGTATTTATAATATATAGTGACAGATAAATATTCATGTTACAAAATAGTTATATTGAAATTATAGAATTATAATTCATAAAATTCTCATTTTCAAAAGAGATTGCAAATCTTAATGAGCAATTTAATCACTTAGAATGGGACATTGCCATAGAAACCTCTTTCTTGTCAAAATTGAACATGTGTTTTGGGTTCATTTTCAACTTATATTTAACATGTAACACTTCAGATGTATAGATAATATATAAATATCTGAAATAATATTAGTATTCATTCTCCATAATACTCACATGATAACAATAAATCTAAAAATAACTTTCGTGACCAAAACCTAAAATTTGACTTAGCAATCTCATTCTAAAAAAAAGTATGTCAAACACAACAATATAATATATAAACTGAATTAAAAATGTTTGTGGATCTTTTACAGACAGTAATCAAGTCAAATTTCTTAACAAGAACAATTTGAAAAATTTAAAAAAGTTATTGTAATAATTTCAAGTTCTTTTACATAAAAGATCCTCAAACATTTTTATCTACATAAGAAACACTGATAATTAGCAAGAATGTACTTCTATGAACCATGTTCAAGCATTTAGTTATTAAATTCACCAAATTTGCTTAATTGATGATTTTTTATTAATAGAAAGTTAAAAGTAAAAATTGACTACAAATTTGAAGTATTCGGATGAAAATATGACTACGTCAAAGAAAAGATCAGAAATTATAAATACAATGCATTTTTTGAATGAGCAATAATTTGGAAATGAAGAGGAAGAATTGAGAGAAAGAGCGTACACGATGGAAGAGAAGAATTAAAAAAATTATTTATGTAAAATATATCTATCGATTCTACGTGTTTTATTCTTTTAAGAAACATTGAATTGACAATAACCTGCATTGCAGATTTACTGTTTGTGTGTATTTGAATATGAAGATTTTCTAAAACTCTAATTTCTTTGAATAATTTTAATATCCAAACAAGTTTTGCAGTTATAGATCCCAAGCTTTTATACTCAGCATTAACTGAGCTTCTTGAAACTATGCTTTATTTTTTTTTATTTTCAAGAGATTAAGGAGTCTCCTATCTTAACAAGAAATCGTGTTACTAATTTTCTAGAATTAGGACATAATGTCTGGTCAACATCATAGTAGGGAATAACTTTTTTGACTTTGACTTTGATAGAAATATTTCTTGTCTAAACTGATATTTATGTACTGTAACACCTCGGATTCGAGATGGGCTAAAAAAGGGACAAGCGGGCAAGTCACAGGCCCAAAACTGAACCATGGGACCCTCCACGGAGCCCTAGACGGGCCGTGAAGGGGACCACGGGCTGTTATGGTGCTCGTGACAAGAAGGCAGAACCTGCCCCAAGCAGGTTCCCTCCCACGAACCCCTAGAGGGAGACGGGCCGTTAAAGTGGTCGTGAAGGGGGGGTCAGGTCAGTAGAGGTTTTCCCTAGCCACTGGTCAAGGACCACGGGCGTCAAAATGGCTCGTAAAGCCCCACTCGGACCGTAAAGTCGTCTATGAACGGGTTTTATCAGACTTAGAGTTTAGGTTTAACTTCAAACGATTATATCTTTTAGCACAAAATGAATTAGGTGGCCCATGACCCATCAAATTAAAGATCTCTGAGTCCTCTTTTCAACACCACCGAGTTTGCCTAATTCCAAGCTCGAAGCAAAAAGTTATGTCCGAAATAGTGAAGCCCTGTAAGGCAGAATTTCTTCACAACCCGTTTGACGGGACGTGGTGCCTTAGACGACCCGTTTTGGGCTTCTAGTGAGTCAATTCGGCAATTTTAAGTCAAGGACTGTAAGGTTTTTTTCCAATTATTTTAACTCAATACTATGCCATTTTTCCTTCTACCCAAAGCCCTATATAAGGATTTTTACCCCAAAATCACCCAAATCAATTCATTCTCTCAAATTCTCAAAAGAAGATCAAGTCATCCTCTCAAATATTTCTCTCTCTTGAAGTTTGAAGAAGAAAGCTAGGGTTTCAAGATCAAGTCTCCTAATCCCCGATTGATTTCAAGTTTTGAGCATCAAGGTATGATAGTCTTCATCTATAGAGCCTTTTCCTCCATATAGTTCCTAAATTCCAATTTTAAAGTTAGAATTTCCCCAATTGAAGTTAGGGTTTTCTTCCATGTCATGGGTTCCTTTCAATGTTGATTTATTTGATTGTTGTATGAACTATTATGCATGAATTGAGATAATTCCATATTTTTAAGACGAATCCCCATGAACTCATGCTTAACCCATGTTTTCTAGATTTTGATGATTGAAAGTGGGTTTTGAACTATGAAAGGTGAATTATGGAATTATGCATGTTCTTATGAAATTGATGAAATATGATATTAGTTGTTTTGAGAATAAAGCATAAATGATGTTGTTGTTGGTTGATTGTTGTAAAATGATTTCTCACATAATTACTCAATACATGGATGTGAAAGGTTTTCTCACGTAAATGATTCGAAGGTTGAAAGATCTTCCCACCTAAAATGAATCAAAGTTAAGGAGATATTCTATTAATGAGGCAAGCGGCGATTACCCATGACCTCCAATGATAAGACAAAAGGCGATTACCTATGTCTCATGAATGTTAAGAAAAATTAAGAATAATGAATATTCCATGGGAGTTATGCTTAGCACCGAGTGGAGAAGTGGCGATTACCCATGTCCCATAAACTATGTGCCACCATAGGTTGTCTAGATAGACATTAGCTAGTCGATCCATGTAAGCTAGGAGTTCATGGTTCTTACCTTGGCAAGTGAGAACACCTCTTTTCGATGTAGGGTAGATAACGGATTCCATGTTGATAGCTCACATGGTCTTACATGTCGGTTAAAGGTAAATCTCCCACACTAATGAATCAAGGTTACTTCGAGAAGTATCTCACGAATGTTTTAAAGATGTTAGCTTACATTGACCATGTTTTTATGACTTATGTTTCTAACTCTTTTATCTCATGTTTTAGCTTGGTCATGGCATATCATGAAAAGGTCATTTTTAGCATGATTTTATGCATTGCTATCATACTTGGTACATTTTTGTACTAACGTATACTCTTGCCTACATTCTCCCAAATGTAGGGTCCGACGCTTCAGATTCGCACCCCCGTGGCTAGGGATTTCTTTGTAGATATTGAAGATTGGTGAGTCCTCATGTTCTGAGGACCAAGACTTTACTTCCTATTGTCTTTACTTTTCAGTTTTGTATGTGATGTACAGGTTACGTCCCGATCACTCTTTGTACTAGATGGCTTTGAGACATTGTTTAGACTTCCGCTTCGTTTTATAAAACCCTTATGTTGAAAAAATGTTCTTTTAAATTCTCTTGAATTCTATTATCTTGTATGATGTATGCTAAGTGGCTTGTGTAGGGCCTCTCGGGGTTCTATACGCCATGTTACACCTAGGGTCTACCTTGAATCGTGACACATACCTTATTATTCTCGTAGTAGCTTCTAAATGTGATTTCCTGGATTGATGAAAGAATTAACTTAGTGCTTATACACTGAATGTTATATTTGATTTTGTTGTTGTAAGATATAGTAGTTTACATATTATCTTTTGATTACATCTATTAGTAGATCATTTTGCGCTTCTTGATTTGAAGTTGAGTTTTTCATCAGATTGTTTAAGTCCTTATAGTTAACTTCTCATTCACTTCAATTGGAGTTGCAGCTGACTTTACATCTTTAGTAGTTAAATTCATTTACGGTCTCGGCAAAACATAAACATTCTAATATTCCTACGTGCTTAAGAGAAGGAATGACTTCATGTAATATCTCAAAACAAGATCTATAGTTAAGAATAGAAGAGGACATTTTATTTATGAGATATGCAACAGTTAGAACAGTGTGACCCTAAAACCTAACAAGAATGTGATCTTAAAATCTAATAGCTCTACACATTTCAAGTTACATGCCTATGTTTCTTCCCAGTCACACCATTTTGCTGAGGGGTGTAAACACAAGATGTTTAATGAACTATACCTAATTATTTAAACATAGAATTGCATATAGAGTTGACAAACTCAGTCCATTATCTGTTATGATAATTTTATTATTTTTTGTTCAAATTGAGAGAAAACATAAGTCATATTTGTGTTTAAGTAAAAACAACCAAATCATTCTAAATAAGTCATCAATAACTGCCAGAAAAAAATTATTCTCATCATATGTTCCAATCTTATAGACCCTGTATATCAAGATGCAAGAGTTCAAAACAACTAGTACTTTTTTATGCAGCTACTAAAAAAATGCACTTTTATTACATTGCCCTTAATACCTATGCTCAAAGGGTTTAAATTCTAACTCTATAATTAGTGTTAAAAATATTTATTAAAAGGTCAAATTTGCTTCAACATCATCATATTTCGTGGGAAGAACATTTGTTTTCACTTCATTAGAAAAAGTTCAATTCCCAAGTACTTTTTCAGTTTCTAGTTTTATGATTTTTCATTTCACCATGTTATTTATATTAACGAATACTCAGACGTTATTTGGTTAGGAATACAAACACAAAGGAGTAGCCTAAGAGACATAAATTGTGAATTTTGACGTTGCACTTCCATTCTACTCTGTTAAATCACAATTTTACGATGCTAGGTTTCAACAAACACCCTATTCATATTCAATCTACTTAAATCTACAAGGCATAATTACAATATATACCATTCGATTGTTTAGTTTACCAAACATGACCTAAGTAAATTATATATACAATCGATTATGTATACATTTATAAGAAAAATCACATAAATATTGTCTTTAAGATCCCAATTTACAATACATAAATCTACTATTAATTAATTACAAAATACAATTTTTAATTACAATATATAACAATTTGATTGGGCCACACATTTTGTTTATTTTTGAGTTTTGATGCTAATTTTTGTAAAGTGAAAATTTGTTATCTGATTAATAGGATTCCAACCATTAAGTACATTCCTAATTTGATATATTTACTATTTGGATAGTATTTACAAGATATAACTAGGAATACGAATTTTATCCTGTCTATTTCCTAAAACTTAGCTAAGGGCATTTTATGTGAATATTGAAGCATATATAACAAGGCATTTAATCTAATGTAATAAACTTCATGGCATATGTTTGGACACATAATTAGATAGAGAAAGAGAGACACACGCATTTATTAGGAATAATAAAAATAATTAACTTGTCCTAACTGCCAATTCATAATTAGGTAGGCCAGGTTTAGTTAATTTTTTTTTACTTTGACTTCTTTTGATGTCTTGATCAAATGAATCTTGTATTTATTCTCCCAAAGAAGAGAACACATATATTTATTTGAGTGCCTTGATCGCAACTAATAATTAAGGTGAAAGTATATGTTTCCTAGTTTGAACTTATAAGGCCCCACTAAGCTGATATATCCATCGGTAGCTATCTAAAGTTGACATCAATTTTTATTTGGACATCTAAAGTAGACCTTATTCATTTTAAATAGGGGGCCATTGTGTCATATTGACACTTTTTTGACAACCAGCAAAATATATAAGATGTGTGTATTACCCTCGCCGATGACGTGTCAAAGTAGCGAATTAAATAATGACATGTGACACATATATATAAAAAATAATTATTAAAAAAATATATTTTAAAAATATTTAATTAATTAATTACTTTAAAAATTACCTTTCAATAAAGAAGAAAAAGGAAAAATAATAATCTACAACACCTTTCTTTTTCTCCTCCACCATTTCCATCCTTCACCATTTCCACATCTCCTCCTCCTCTAACCACTGTTACTTTGATGCCTTCTTCTTCAAATTTGAAGATTATCATTACTACAATCCCTTTCTTCAAATCTACCTATTATAACTAATTTGGGTCATAAGCAAATACCCATAATCCAACTATCATACTATTACCATCTCTTCAATCCTTCAAATTCATTCTTTTTTTTTCTTCAATCACCTTCACCATTGAAACTGCTCGTTTTGAAAGTTTCAAAGTATCCAAAAAAAAATTATCCATGATAAAATCAAATTTATTTATGAATTTACTTGAAATGGGTTCATCAAAATAGAAAAAGTTAAAAGCTTTGAGAAGTAGAAAATTAGTATTTCAAAAATTGAATTTGAAAAAAATAACTTAAATAGAGAGAGGTGAAAATAGACCAACGAACATTTGAATGATTCGGCGAACTTTCCGACAATGGAACTGTGGAAAAAATTAGGTGGAGAAATTTGATATTATGAAGAAGATATATACTCTAGACATATTTTGGTCCTTTCTTAAGTTATTTTTGTTGATATATATTATTAATTTAATTTTCCACATCAAGAAATGACAAAGAGAGGAGAAAATTGAATATACAATGGTGACAAGGCGGTGGTATATGGTGGAGGAAGTGTGGGAAGGAGAGAGAAGGAAGAAGTAGAAATTAAAAAAATTAAAAAATCATAAAAATTACGTTTTTTCACGCGCTCAAAGTAAGTGTAGCACACATAATATATCAACTCAGCAAAAAGTGTCAAAATGACATAATAGGACCCTACTTAAAGTGTCTAAAATGAACATCGTCTAGTTGATGTGTTTATGTAAAACTTGGTGCCAACTTTAGAGGGTCACTGATGAGTTTGACCATATATATATATATGAATAGATGCAAAGAGTTTATCTAAATAAAATTTCATGAATGAACGCAAAAAAATAATAATCAATTTAGGTGGAAAGAACTTTGAGTACGTAAAAAGAAGAAGCAAAAACCAACATCATGACTGATTTTAAGTTGGATATATGAGAACGTAAATCAATATAATGTTAGAAGAAAATCTTATCTTGTAGCACTGTAAGGTAACGAAATTGCTATATTGCATAGACGTCTTCCAATTTTATTCGATAAAGATAGAATATTTGGTCATCAAAGGTCTAATAAAGTAGGTAGCATATGTGTTTGTCATTAAGTAAGATTACTAGCTTGATTATCAAAAAAAATTCTATGCAATACTTTGATTTAATATCAATTGAATCCTTCCTTCAATTGCACAAAATGAAACAATCCAATTTATCAAGTTTTTAACAAATAAAGTAAGAAAGTGAAAGGTACTACAAATATAAGTGAGTGCCATGTTTAGACAAGCTTAAATGCATCATATTCTTACTTCATTTGACCAAACAATTAGTCAAAAGTAGAAAAGAGACAAAAAGCAAAAAAACATTTAAAAAAAACTACGTACCCCCATTTTAGCATTACAACTACCAAAGTTTGGCTTAAATATAATTTCATGGGCCACAGCAGTACTTGTACCGTTTTTACTTGTATGGAGTAAAAAAGTTTAATACATGTCCACAAAAAGGAAATTTAACTATTAACTCAGCCCACACTAATTGGCAATTACCCTTTATGTTCTATTTTTTTTACTTTCTCGTTATAGATTTTCACTGTTACACTATTCAGGGTGGCTAGTCAGACACTCTTCGTCAAAAAATTATAATTTATATATAGAAAACTATACAAAATATATATGTCAAGAATTATTTTTCATACATATAAATTAAATTTTGAACACGCTTAGTAAAATATCTCATTCGCTACTTTTCAATGTGTTGTACACTAAAATGCTTCCTCTTTTGCTCTTTTCCATATTGATCTGTGCGTATATTCATACATCATGTGCCTGTACTGTTTTGAGTGTGTGATCATTTCACAAGGATAACGATTACGTAATTTGGTACGAGGGATAAGAGATAATTAATTTTGGAATTAACTTTAGAATGAGATTATCTTATACTTGGTTGAGATAAAATCACAGACTAATTTATCTCGAAATAGTTACTACGAAATTGTAATGTTATTTTTATCCCATACATTAAATGAGATAACAATCCTAAAATTTTAATTTATCTCGGATAACTTTTATATTCCCCAACTATTTAATGAGCCCTTAATGTTTTGTTAAAACTTAAATGAACTCAATTTTTAGTTTAAGGTTTAAACCACCTACAGTTGTCTCTAATTTTAAGTTATATGATGCAAAAAAAGATTGATTAGTTTGGTAGCTAGCCTTTTATAAATTTATTTTCTAATTTTATGTCTTTTATTACTAGACTACAAATAGAAATATTTATTTAAGATCCGAAAATAACACAAAAAATATTTTTACAATAGTAAATGATGGGATTTGGACAAAGGGACTGATTTCGTGGTAAAGATTCCATCTGCAGCAGACAATATATTCCTGACTTCCTGTTGTCTTGTGGGCTTTTGGACAACAAATTAAGCAACTATATTATCAGGACGGTTCGTAAATTTATCTTTAAATATTTATCTAATTAAATTTTTAAATTTCCAAAATTAGCTCAGATCAATTTTGGATTCTTGAAATTTTAATTTTTTTCAAGTAAAATGCATATTCACAAAAATTCAAAATTTTAAATTTCAACATCAAAATCTACGCTAAAACACTTCAAGTTGCATTTTTCTCGTACTATTGTAACGCGGACGTCAGATTTTGTCTCTTCCATAATTGTTTGACTTATATATTGAATCTCCTTCGAGGGGGACCTTTAAAAAGGAAAAGAAAAATCTAGGCTAAAACATGAGCTATATTTCCTTTATGAGATAGGGAGAATCCAAAAATATCAAGGAGATAACCCCTTTAATTAGTTTAATAATTTGGAGCATGTTACGCTAACTTTATATAATTGATATATGATTTAATATTCGTCAATTTTTTTTTATAAATATGGGTCAAGTTAATATTCTCTCTATATATATTTGCTATATGTGAATTTGTTATATTTTTATTCTGTCAGGGCGACTGAGTTAATGTAGCGAGATATCTCATAAGAGAGATCAAAAATCCAATCCCACCTAATCCTTTCTTAGAAGATTGAATTGGTGTAGCGAGTGTTGGAATCTCCCTAATTGATTCTTTCTCAATTGAACTGTATTTGCCTAGCCAATATAATTTACATTTCATATATAATTTGCTAGCTATTACATATATAAATTGATTTATTCGATGCATATCTAAAAAATAACAATTACAATTACGATCTCCTGCAATTTTCAAAATAAAAAAGGAAAACAAAAGGGATAAGAGAGTGAATATCCAGTTGGACCACACAATTTGCTCAATAAATTAGACAATAGTAATAGCCGTACATTAATCCTTGTCCATACAAACGACTGCTACCCAACAGCCAATGAATTGGTTAACTTTATGCTTCGAGTCGCGGATTAATTTTATAGTATTGAATTTGATTGATGAGATAGAATTATTTTAAATTAATTTATATTCTCAACTATTGTATATTTATTTTAAATTTAAATTTGAAATATGCCTACCAAACACACTCCTCAACGACGGTCACTCAACTTTCATTTTCAATTCAAAAGTTACTCAACTATGATTTATTTACATAAAAAGTCATTCAACCTATTTAATTATTTTTTTCACTAAAAATTTTTGACATGAAATTTTTATTTTTAGCCTAAATTTTAAGAACCAAATATATACTCATTTAAACTATTCAATGACCCGCCCCATTTAATCTGACCCGCTAAAAATATAATATTAAACTTTTTGTTTTACCATTAATTCCCCCAAATTCATTCTCTCTCGTCTCCTAAGCGTTCTTCTTCTTCTTTTCTTTTCCTTTTTAATTTCTCAATTTCAAAAGAGCAAAAGCAGGACATCTTGCAATCCTCTTATAATGTATAGCAATTTAAAAAGTTTTGCCCTCTTAGAAATTTCCGTTGAAATCGTAATTCAAGAGATTGTTGTAATTTTTATTGTTTTTGAAGTTGGGAAAACAATAGTTTGATTCTTAGGGAGAACAAAGAGGTTATGGAAACTTCAAAAAAAAGAAAGAAATAGAGAGGTTGATATATTATTGATATGTGAAGAAAAGATTGAAATTGAGAAATTAAAAAGCAAAAGAAAAGAGAAGAAGAACGCTCGGGAGAAAGAAGGAAACAAGAGAATTTTTTTTAATTTTTTTTCAGCACCAAGAAATGGTGAATTGCTTTAGTCGTCATTTTAAGCCGCCCACAAAAGAGGTTCCAAGGAATGTCAAAATTCCCAGCACAAAATTTTAAAAGTGAAACAATCAATAACAGACTACAACCAGCTAAAGCAAAGCGGGAAAACAGACAGGAAACAAGACAATGATTTAGGAAATTAATGATAAAATAAATTTTTTAATATTATATTTTTAATGGGTCGGATTAAATGAATATATATTTGATTCTTAAAATTTTGGTTAAAAATAAAAATTTCATGTCAGAAAATTTTAATGAAAAAAATAATTAAATAGGTTGAGTGACTTTCTGTGCAAAAAAGTCATAGTTGAGTGACTTTTAAATTGAAAATGAAAGTTGAGTGATTTTCTGTGAAAATAATTGATAGTTGAGTGACTATCAAAATTATTAACTCCTCGAAACATTAAAGTATTTTGTAACATCATATTAAAAATAATCATAAATAACTATCCATAATACTGGAATTTGTTAGTATTCAAAAGTAGCATCAACAATAACCTACTACCACAATAAATTAAACCACAGAAACTTACATACAACTAATAGAAATATAAGAGAATGAAATACCTAAATATAAGACATACAATCTCTTATATTTCTTTATCCCAATTTATGAATTGTCATGTCTAAAAAAAAATGACATACTTTCTTATTAAAAAAAAATATTATTTTATTTTTAAAAATATAATTCATAGTCATACAAATGTCTACAAACTACTATAGATTAAGTTTCAAATAAACTATCATAGAAATTTAGTTTCAAATATACAATCACATAAATTAAATTGAAGGGAATCATAAATAAAACTATACCAATCATATAAAAACATTTTATATTAGTGTCTCTATATACGAGTTTTAAGTTATATGTACCACAAGTATACAATTTCTTTTATATCATCTAAATCATCTTCTTCTTTTTCATCCATGTTCGGTATTCTTATTAGAGCTTGATTAAATTCGAATTCGTGCTACACCATTAAGGACTCATTTTGAGTGAAGCATTCCCAATCAATAATTTTTATTATATCTAAGACGCGAACTAGAAACCTTTGATTAAGGGAGAAGAACAACCTCATTCACTACACCACATTCTTTGATGGTATCTTCTAAATTATCTTGTTAAAACAAACAATCTACTTCCTCGGTTCATATTGATTGATCATTCACCTTACAAAATAAAGAAAATATTAATTAATTTTTTCCTATAACACCATTACAATTAATTTTTTTGAAAGTGTTAACATTCGTTTGTAAAATTTTCAAGAAGTTTTTTAATGGGTGAAATAGTAAAATTATCTTCTTATTTATGATTCTTTTAATACGCATGGAAAAAAATGATCAATTAATATGAGACGAAAGAAATATTTTATTTTTAAAACTACGACTCACATGGGTTGATTTTTAGAATGTATAAAAATAATACTTATTAAGTAAAATATATTATAGTATAATATTAAAATTAAATTTCGTGGCGGAGTTACTATTTTCACCGAGATTTCAAAAAGATGGTGGGCCTTACTCCGTAGTTTCGCATCATCTGGCTACAGGATGCGCACGGTTATCGTCTACTGTACTAAAAAAAAAAACTTGTGGGTTTTATTCAGACTAATAACAAATAATCCATCTTCTCCATCCAATAAAAAATCGACAACACATTTGACGAAACCACTATGGTTTTTCAAATACCACTATATTCTCTCTCTCCTCCACATCTGGGATATTTTACCCAACAAAAGTCATTTTAGATACCAAACACAGAAACACTACTCTACACCCCCCTTCTTATTTTTCCTCTTTCTCTATTTGATACTATTTGATATGATATATATATTACAAAAAACATTATTCTTTTTACTATCGAAAAATTATTAAAATTATCCGTAAAAATGGGAAGAGGAAGAGTCCAGCTGAAGCGAATAGAGAACAAAATTAACCGTCAAGTGACTTTCTCGAAACGTCGATCTGGTTTGCTGAAGAAAGCTCATGAGATCTCTGTGCTTTGTGATGCTGAGGTTGGTTTGATTGTTTTTTCCACTAAAGGAAAGCTCTTTGAATATGCCAATGATTCCTGGTACGTACTCCTTCATCTTTAATTTCATTGAGCCGTCCCTGACCAGTGGCGTAGCCACAATGGACACCCTTCGTCGGCAATTACGTTATATATATATATATATGTTAAATTCTACAGAATATATATTTAAAGTTGGACACTCTTGATAAAATTTATGTCTTGCAGTGGTGTTGGGTGTCTATTTGAATAAAGAAGTTTTGGGTTCGCTTATTTTTAATATATATGCTCTTCTATTCTTGATCTTCAATTAGAGTTTTGGAAAAAAAATTCTATTGATTTTGACTTTTGATATGTGAGATTTTATGTGTTATTTATATATGTAGGGATCTAACTGATTTTTTCTTTGTTCTTATGTGGAGTCTTATGTGTATATACATGTAAAATAATATTTTTAGCTTACTAAACTGCATGCAGAAACCTATAATTTGAATCTTTTTTACAGACATAATTATAATCTTGATAGATCCAGTTGTTTTTCTTTCTAAAAATAATCTACATGATCTCTTAATAAACAGATCCATGATTATTTCGTGTTCGATAGTAAGAAAATCACGTGGTTGTTAAAGTATATAAAAAAATATATATGCTCTTTTTTCTAAAAAAAAATTTCTTTTTATTTTTAATTTTAATTATTTTTTTAATATATAGGATCTAGCTATGACGTGGTGATCCTGTTAAAAAGAATTATTTTTTTTAAAAAAAAAAGTTATAAAAACTATCTGTACAGTTTTTTTCTTACTCTATATAAGCACAGTAGTAAAAGTATATTTCAGATGTTGTTGTGTTCCGTGCAAACTGACTAATAACTCTTCAAAAAAATTTGCAGAAACGAGGTCCACAGTAGATCAGCTTTAAAGAGGCAAAAGATACTTTTCACTCGCTATTTAAAGCGGATATAGTCCTCGTTAAAATAAATAATGCATATATATTTTTTACTGTTTAGCAAGTAACAAATTATATATATATATTTACATTTTTCTTATTAACATACTTATATTTATTGAATTAAGAAAAATATATACTAAAATTGATTTTTTCATTTCAAAATAACCACATAACTTTAAATAAATTTATCTCATTGATTTTATATCCGGTTTCCGGATCCAAGCAAAATAAAAGAAAACTCAATCTCTCTATTAATAGAGTTATCTAAGGACCTGAAATTTTGTAAAGTTGCGTGGTATTTTTGAAATAAAAAATCAATTTTAGATTTTTTTTTATAAATTCAGTCTATCAACAAAAAGAGTAAATATGCACCATATATTTGTTAAACATCGAGGTATATATGAATCATTTTTTAAACATCTAGTGTATATATGCAACACTTTTTTTAACGAGGAGTATACTCACTCTAAATCGCCAAGTTGAGGCTTATATTTGCCACTTTTCCTTATATTTATTGTAGTATATCATTCACTTTTACTTGTTCATTATACTAAATATAAATGTCTATTTTTACTTGTCCAATTTTGAAAACAAGAAATTTTATTACGTAGTTGATACGATGCATTAAAAAAAATGCATGTATTCGTATTGTGTATTACTAATACTTTGTTTGATACATTTTTACAATCTATGTTTAACTAATGACATTCTATTTGGTATTATGCAATGTAAACCATGATATTAGCAATGCAAGAAGTTTTAATACATACATTAGCATGGTTAAAGAAACAATAGCTCCTCAAAACTTTTTCTAAAAAAATTTCATGATATTTGTGGAGAGTATTTTGTAAACAATTTTTAAAAAAATAATAATTATGCAATGCATGTTATTATTAATACACCAAATTGTACACTGCATAATAAATAATCATACCATACCTTATATATTGTGACGACCCAGACCGCCGTGATTGGCACCCACACTAACCCTCTGGTGGAAGAACCATTACTACAACCCAACTAAGCAATTTAACCAAAATCTGAGCATTTAAAAATACGGAAGCAGATTTAAATAACTAAATAAGATATGGAGTTCCCATAAACTCCGGAAGTTTAATAAAACGACTATAACTATTGCGGAAGTTCAACCCCTATAACCTGAAAGTCATTTTACCAAAACTACTAACCAACAAGTCTAAGAGAATGGGTCCAACCCAAAATCTAAACATACGAGTAATTCTAATTAGAAAGTCCGAGTCCGAAAAGAATGGACTAAACAATAGAGGACCCATGACAGCCTAAAAGAACTGGCTCACCCTTGAATCCGGTCTCGATCAATGATATCCTAGTTGAGGTCTATCAGTAGCCGCCTGAAGATGCCCTATACTCAACAAAGAACGAGCAAGTGCAGTATCAGTACACAAACCACAGTGTACTAGTAGGATCACACGGCTATTCCAGTAAGCGAAACATAGGCAAGCAATCACAGCACAATAAGCACACATATACAGAATACATAGATCAGTAATCATTTCAAAAGCAACATGTAGTTCCCAATATCAACGACAACCAATATCAACGACAATAGACATGAATGTAATAATCACAATGGTCCTCTCATGGAACCCACACCCAAACTGTTAGTGTGTCGGAACGTGACACCCGATCCAATATATGTGTCGGAACGTGACACCCGATCCAATATGTGTGTTAGAACGTGACACCCGATCCAATCAGCACAACCACAATCACAATCACAATCACACCCATAATGAACATTACTCATAATCATATAATCAAGTATTAGGTTCATGACATGCAATCGTTCACACATACTCATTTTCATTGGATTTGATTCGCATTTCCCTATTCACATACATGCATGCATATAATGAAGCAATTAACCGGCATATATCACACAAATAGGAAATCAAACCATCACCTACCTTGAAACCAAGCTTGAATCCTCCTAAGACACTTGAGCCTTCCCCTTCCGGATTCGTTCAACTTGTTCTTGGTCTAAAAACAACCAATTAATGCAAGGATCAATAAACAAGACCTAATTTACCCGGATAATAATCAATCTATCTATCCATGGACAAACTCAAGATCCTAATATTCAATTAGGATTTTTCCCACCATTAACTTCAGGTCAAAACTATCACGCCCCGAGCCTACATCCTGGGCGAGACTGGCACTCGAGAACCATTACTGGCATCAAGCGAACCATTACTGGCATCAAGCGAACCCTTGGCCTGGCTTAACTCTCAGCGAAAGACTTACTCAACATAAAATGTACTGAAATACAATCTTAACTGAACTGTCTCAATAGATAAACTCAGAATGTTTTAGAAATAAACATTCATTTGGCCAAAGTGGCAACTCAAGTCTTAGAATAAAACAACTGAAATGAACAAGACTAATGAACTAACAATATCTGACTATCTATGAAGCCTCTAATACTATGAGGGATGTCAGGACAAGACCCCCGATCATCCTAACAATTGAAATGATAACAACTATGATAAAAAGGGATCCTCGGAAAGCAAAGAGGCTCACCAATTGACTCTGAATGCTCGATTGGATCAACGAAGTGCGGGATGCTAATCCTGGTTACCTGTATCTGCATCATAAAAGATGCAGACCAAATGACGTCAGTACATGGAATGTACGAGCATGTGAGGGGAAAACTAAACATGACATAAGCTTGAACTGAAATCAGAAAGAAACACTTACCTCAGCTTTACTTAACTCAATGCAGAAATAAACAACAATAAAGATGCAGTTTATATAAAGCATTTAAAACAGTAGATAACATCTCAAAGTATTGGAAAATACAATAATATCTCAGTTGTATATAAGAATACAAAAATAAACTCTGTTTGGGAGATTCTCTAACCGAAAACCATCACTATGAGCTATGTGATGATACAACGTCTCGCCCACGCTGCCAGAACTGTCCTATAACTTGCCGGGATATAGAACGCCTCAACTAAGTGGATCCACTAGTCTATGCTAAAAATCATTAAGGAATCATCTAAAAAGTATGACCCTTTTCTACCACGTTGGCTACATGGTTTATGGAGACTTGAGTTATCTGAACTCGTCCCCATATCGGTGCTCAATACTACTCCCAAAATGTAACTAGCTCATATGTTTTAAAACATGACTTTCTCTGTGGTTTGAGATTATTACTCAAAAATCTATCTCTTAAAATTGATGGTACTCAGAACTGCTCATGAAAACTCATTTGGAAATGGGTGTTTCCTCTCATCTTAAATGTGAAAATATTTGCTCTTTGGGAATACTTAGTCCCCATATTACATTTTAAATAAAATGAACTCGGCTCTACTCTTTCTCAAACTCAATGCTTAAGTCTTAAAACAAGTTTAAAGCAATTGTAGAAGACATTTGAAAAGACTCTAAGAACTCTCTTGACTTGACTCTTAGCTCTACCTTGAATTTGAATTATAGATTCAAGGGTTATGATCTCGTGTTATAGATGATCTCTCAATGTTTAAACGTACCTTAGAGTGTAGAAAACAACTAGAAAACATAGGTACGATTCGAGGGAACACAACTGGAAAGAAGAGGGAAAGGGTAGAGACATGGCGACCCTGGCGTACTGAGTGGAGCAGGGCGCCACAACCCTAACTACAGAAGCTGGCTTGGGGTGCACTGAATGGCGCGGCGCCCAGAGGCCAACCTACAGACTCCTAATGCTGGTGCGCCAGCCACCTGCCCAGAAAACCCACGAATTTCCTTGCTCATTTTTCGACGATCCGAAATCGTCTAGATTCGATTGTTTTCCTCCTCAAACACTTAGATTCGAATACCCAATGAAAGTGTACAAGAATCTACTCGAAAACAACCTTAAATCTCTTAGAATTATCTCAAGAACTCCTCCAAATCCCAACAATCAAGATTCAAACGAAACTTTAACAAAATCCTTTAAGAACTCAATTACTCTACTTTCAAGAACGTAAATTCGCTGAATTAAACATGATTGTCGCGTGGGTGAACGAACCCAATGATATGTGAACTCACATACCTCTTAGGGATTAACCCTTGGCGAAATCCGCAAGCGAAATCTCAAGAACGTGACGAAGCCTTGGCTTGTCTCCTCTTTTCAAAGCCCTAGCGTTAATTTGGAATTCGTAAACTGAACCAAATCAGTTTAGACTCCAAATAAATTATGAAAAATGAAATAACTTAATTGGGTAATGAAAAGACCAAAATACCCCTTTTTAATCCGGGTGACCTTCCTTATTCGGACAGCCCGACTTCAAACGGGAATATCTCCCTCATACGAGCTCAAAAATTAGCAAGCTCGGTAGCGTTGGAAAGATAATTCAAAGACCTTTCATTTGATATCTTATGGCACACCTAACTCATCCTGTACTGAAAGTTATGGTCGTTTGAAGTTGACCCAAAACTCATACTTAACATAACTTTCCCAAAATTTCCAAATTTAAATCTTTCCAAAAATAGTTTCTTTCTAATTCTAGTTCTTTCAAATACCGAGGTGTTAAAAAACCCTCCCCCAATGATAATTACCCAAGAATCTAAGTTCTATGGATCGAAAAATGGATTAGGGTAGTAATAATCTTACCTTTAGCGCTAGAAGTGGTGGAAAACTGTCAAGAACTTACCCTGGGTCGTCTTTTAGCTCTCAAGAACGAAGGGTTGCATAAAATAACGTTTTTGGGGTTTTTTCCCGATTTAAGTCGCGACTGTCCCGCCACAGCGGGACCCAACCCGCCACAGCGGCCCCGCCCTGGCAGAACTAACCCTGCCCCGGCGGCTTGCACGGAGATAGAAAGTCGGAATTTGAGTTCCAAACTCCCATTTCACAACACACCTTCAACCCCTGACGTTCAAAAGCTACCCGTTCACGCTAGGATCAGTTTCAGGAGTTCTACTAGCCCGAATTCGATTTCGTAAAGCCGTACAGGCTCCCTAACGTCTTTGCTATCCATTCATGTGATCAAATTCATAATTAACTCTCTCATTCATTACCAGATTTCCCTAGATCTCACCTGACTCAGATTTCGTCCAAATCTGGACTAGGCTAGGAATTCCTAAGTCACTACTCAAAAGTTTTCTGGCCCAAATTCTTTCCCCATTGGCTTTTCCATAACAACGGGAACAAGTCGTTACATATATGCAAGCATAATACACCATATTTAACATTATTGTTATACATTCTATCAAACGATAACTACTAACTAGAGTCATTTTCACTATATTAAAGTTATTATATTTAAATAATACACTTATAATTATTTTATAATATTTCTGAAGAGCTATGCCAAGTTATGAATGTAGAGAGTATATATTATTGGTATTATTAGTATTGAGCCAAACCCAAGCTAGTTATATTCAGCAAATTCAAGATTATTACTTATACTTTTTCCAAAGGAAAATGAGGAATATACTTCTCGAGTTGTGGTGAAACATAAAATAATTAAATAACTAAAGATACTCGCTCTCTAATAATTTAAATCTATAAATGAAATAATTTTAAATTAATTTTTAGCATGGTATATTAGAGTAGACAGAGGTTATGAGTTCTATCTTATTAGTTACTGTTATCTATTATCAAAAATGATTTTTGATGTGCTTAGCCAATGAGAAACTTATTATGCGATTTAGAGTGAATAACTTGATGCACTATCTCCTTTCAGAAGGAACTCTGGTGGAATCTTCACAGATAAAGAAAGATTTCAATCAGTTTGAGATAAATTCATTTTTTCAATTAATTTCTATACTAACGAATAAAGAAAAAGTGATCACATGAATTGGTCTTGATCATCTGGAAGGTTTTGGTATAGGAACTGCTTGAAATTAAATGGGAGGTGAAAAGTAAAATTTCATTGCTTAGTTGTGTTAATTCAAAATGGGTTTTGTGTTAAGCTGGGTCTTATATGGATGGGCTGGTTTGGTATTTTATGTGGTGCAGCAATAAATAAAATTTATGTGTTTGATTAAAAATTATTTAAATGCCATATAATTGTACTATTAATGGAGGGGTAATTTTAATATTAAAATAACACGAGTGATAAATTTGATCCAATGGGTAAAAAAAAGAAGAAGAAATTTCTGAATAATTTTTTTTTAATACGTTAATGACGTTTTGACTTTTTTTTTTTAGGAAAATCTTAATAGCGAAGTTGGTTGGCTAATTGCACTTCCACATTGTTGATGAGAGTTCGATTCTCCATCTTATAGTCCTTTCGGAACAGGGCCAAAAATACCCCTGAACTACAGGAAAAATACCCTCCATCCATCTTTTGGTCTAAAAATACTCTTCTACTAACAACCATTTTTTTAAAAAAATACTTATTATGTGTCATTTTCTTATTGAATGAAATAAAAATCCACCTCTATTAATTTTTTCCCATAATTTATCCAAATCAAAACAATGTATCTTTTCAAGATCCAATTTCTTTTTTAAAATGTAGTAATTTCTATTTTCTATAGCTTTTTTCAAAAAAAAAATGTTTTAGATAATTAAAATATTTTAAAAATATTAGTCATGCCACAATTACAGGCACATATCATATTATCGTAAATCCTAAACAAAGTCTATCTTTCTTTTTTTTTTTTTAAAAAAAATGATCATTTAATTTTTTTGACTAATAATCTCTGTAACAACTGATTGAAAAGAAGAAAAAAATATAGATATTGTAGGTCGTAGCCTGTAGGAAAAATAAAAATAAGAAAAGAGAAAAAAATACATAATATATTATGGATAAGATAATATTATTAATTTGTTTATGATATATTAATTATTTATATCGTATTTAAAATTTTAATGTAATTGATTAAATCTTAGCTGTTAATTTTTTCTTATGCCATGTGTCTTCAATCCAAGTAATAACTTGGAAAAAATAGAGAAAAAAATTGAGAGGAGTCGAATAAAAAAAAGCTACAACAAATATAAGAAACTATAGATTTTTTTAATAAAAAATAATAAAAAATTGAGGCCTTGAAGAAGTATATTCTTTTTGGCTTGGATAAATTATGAGGGAAAATCTAGTTGAGATGGAGATTTTGTTTCATCCAATGAGGAGAATGACACATAATATATTTTTTTTTTTAAAAAATAAAATAAAAATAGGGTTGTTAGTTTCAAGGGTATAAGTGAGTTAAAAGGTGAATGAAAGGGTATTTTTAGACAAAAAAGATGAGCAAAAGGGTATATTTAGACCAAAAGATGGATGGAGAGTATTTTTAGACCTTTTTCTATAGTTTAAGGGTATTTTTTACCCTTTTCCGTAGTCCTATCTCCATTCCCCTACCCCCAATGATAAAAAGACCCTTTCTAGCTCCACTAGCAAGGTCTGGAGGTGATGACATATGTTAATCCTATCTTTGTAGAGTAGTGAGGTTGTTTAATTCGACTCAAAAAAATCATTTATCAAAATATAGTTTGAAAGAAAATGCAAGAGTAAGAAGCTAAATATGGACTATGAAGAAATATTGAAGAAAGAAAAGTACTAGCAATACAAATATTAAAGAAAGAAAACTACTAGCAATACAAATATTAAAGATAACCGAAATAAATTAAAAGAAACAAAATCGAAGAATAAGATAATGCTAGCATTATTATAGTAATAATAATGATAAGGGAACATAAATGTATGTTATCTAGACTAGAACTTTGTTCTATCACCGGGAAAAGAGGCTATCCCTATCCTTGATCTCCACGCTCTCCTATCTAGGATTATGTCTTTGATGAGTTGAAATAGAGGTGGAGTTAGGATTCGAAGCTTGTGGGTTCAAGATTCTAGCCCTTTTAAGTTAGTGTATTCTAAATTAATAATTTGTACATATTGAATAACTTAAGACATATATAGAGTTTGGACCAAAGTTCCTGGATTCGGTCAAACTCATGTCTCGAGGCTAGCTCCGCCCCTGTGTTGAAATCGTGCCATATCTTGTCTAATCATCTATCTCTATTTCTTCCTCAATCTACCTCTACCTCTCCGCAAACTATCACCACCACCCTATAGCAAAAAAAAAATTCAAAATGTCATATCGTAAATTTTTCAATATCTCTTCTCTCTATGCTTTTGTATATATTATATTGATAATATGTCTATGCTTTTTTATGTTACTATAACTTTGGATATATGAACATATATATGCTCATACCCTTACATCATGTGATTTTGACTAAATTGCTTCTTTATATAAGAAAGGGAATACTTTTGACAACTATATTTAACACTCCTGCTTAGCATTGTGTTTTAACTTTAGCTTCTACAAAATTAATGTGTACTTTTCATTTTTCCATTTTTAAAAGATTTTCTAGCATTCTAATTGTTAATCAGAAGAGGCCAGGCAGGTGATGTTGGGGGGGGGGGTGAGAGTCTAGGGTAATATTAATGGTAGGAATAAAAAGAAAAAATGAATAGGGGACAAAAGAAAGAGGGTAGATATATAAGTAATTAAGGAAGTTTAAGTTTATATTATGACATTAATTTAAGTAAGCATGTTAATTAGAACTAAGATCGCATTTTAATAAGTTAAACGTGAAGTATTCAAACCAAAATTAACTTAAAGAAGTAAGTTAAAAAGTTACATATTTGAACTAAAGGTACTTGTTTTCGGCCTTCGCTTCTAGCTCCACCCCCTTTTTATGTGCATTTTTTCATGATCAACAAAATGTGTTTGGGCCAATTCTTAGGACCAAGTGTAACCGTTGAAACTCGATAATAATAAGTCCGTTCCTCTCTATTTCTCCACTTAATTACATATACTAAACTTAGTTCGAACTTGAAACCTATGTCACGAGTCTCTTAAACTTTATCATTTGAACTAAGCAGCAGGGAGAATAATAAATTATATACATTAATAGTGTATATAACTTATTGTTCAATTTCTCCTTACATAATCATTGCATTTAAAGTTTTTTACATAATTATTGCTCTATTAATAAAGTTATCTAAGGACTTGAAAGAGAATAGTCTCTATTGTTTTGTGCAATTCCTGTATATATTTCACTTTTTTGTATTTTTCATCTGACATATGTATATTCTCTTGTGATTCTATATATATATGTATATATAATTAGCATGGAGAGGATACTTGAAAGATATGAAAGATACTCATTTGCTGAGAGGCAGCTTGTTCCTACTGATCATACATCCCCGGTATGCCAAATTCTTTCGCATCTCATGTTACTTATATATATCGTCAATATATAGAACTTAAATCTCGTTTCTGAGGGGGAAGTAATATATTAATTTGGTGCAGGGAAGCTGGACTCTGGAACATGCAAAACTTAAGGCCAGACTTGAGGTTCTGCAGAGGAACCAAAAGTACATACATACTCACATTAAAGAATTTTTATGTGACATATATATTTCCCTTTACTTAGAAAATTTGATGAAATGTTTGCAGGCATTATGTGGGAGAAGATTTGGAGTCGTTAAATATGAAAGAACTTCAGAATCTTGAACACCAGCTTGATTCTGCTCTTAAACACATTCGATCAAGAAAGGTTTAACCAAATTATATGTTTATACAATATAGTTTTTATTTGAGAAATGACTCTCTAAATTGAAGTTTTTGATTTCTTTGTAGAACCAATTGATGCATGAGTCCATTTCTGTGCTTCAAAAAAAGGTGAGAATTTGTCTGAACTTAATTGATGTGGCTAGCTATCATCTTACTTAATAACTTGAGAACCATATAAGGAGTGTTTGGAATCATATATATATATATAAATGCTCTTGTTTCCGTTATCTTTTACTTACCTATCAAACATGATAAAATAAGTAAAAATCCACTTTTTTTTTACCAAAGAAAACATTTTCTAGAAAAATAGTTTCGTGTCACATAGTTTCCAACAAGTGTTACGATCAACAATATGTTTACCTGAAACAATGAAAAAAATATCTCGATATTGTTAAATGTCCCACATTGGTGGGGGATGGTCTTCTTATATGGACTTGATCATCCTTCTCTTACAAGCTACTAGCTTTCGGGGTTGAGTTAGACTCAGCTTCATATCTTTAGCAATATATATTTGTATGATTGAGAAACTTTTTGATCTTTGCATTGATATAGGACAGAGCATTGCAGGAGCAAAACAACCAGCTTTCCAAGAAGGTTATTACATTATTAATTTATTATCCCCAAATAAAATGCATCTACTTGTCACATATGCTTAATTATGTGAATGGTGAATTTTGAATTCATTAAAACAGGTGAAGGAGAGGGAGAAAGAGGTGGCACAGCAAAATCAGTGGGATCAGCAGAACCATGAAATCAACTCATCTACATTTGTTTTGCCACAACAATTGGACTCTCCTCACCTTGGGTATACTCCTAATTTTATTCTAATTTTTTGGTGTTTAATTAATGACATTGGCTATATAAACAAGATTATGAAATGAGAAAACCTTCTAATTAAGACTTCTTTAAAGGGATAATTATCTTAATCAAATGTCTTTGGCTGATCTAATTTACGAAATATATGTACATGATGGACGATTTTTATGTGATAAACTTTAAAGTTGGATGGTTTCTATGTAATTAAAAAGAAAAAAAAAGTGTTTTTATGTAAAGTTTATTACATAAAAATTTCTTATATTGGTTAAATGTTTTAACCAATTGAATGAAAGTACTCTAAAAAAGAAAGAAAGTGGTACATATGCAGGAGTCAAGACTTTGATGTGTAGTGATAAGAGCACAAAAATCTGGCCTTTTACTAGAAGCATATAGAGGCAAATTCATTGGCTACCAAATTTTCAACATTCCTTGGATTATATAAAAATAGAGATGCATTATTGGTGGGGATAGCTTTCTTGGCAACATTAAAGTATGTGATAGATACGCCAAATAAAGATTGTGGTAAGTACTTTTTTTATTTTTAACCGGAGGTCCATGAAGTTGTATTGGACACCAAATAGGAAAAAAAGAAAAGAAGTAGAGACAAATACATTCATTGTACTTTTGAACCTAAGGTTCAATATTTATTAGTTATCGAAACCTTTGGCGGTTTTTCATTACATATTTATGTTTCATATCAAAATTACTCGATTAATTTCGTTGAAAATGCAGAGAAGCATACCACAGTACTAATGTAGTAGATAATGGAGAAGTGGAAGGAGGTAATTCTTCACAGCAGCAAGGTGCAGCTAATAATACTGTGATGCCACAATGGATGCTTCGCCATCTTAATGGTTAAAAGTACCAATAATACTTGATGGTCACTATCAATATAATTTACCTAGGTATTTGATGCCACAATATAGATGGATTGTTGTAAAAACATTATAGTATATGTTAAAAATGAACTTTTATATATGATCTCCGCTATACCAAATAAAGGATTTTGTAGCAGTTATATAATAGTTTTTATATTACATTTAGCGATAATAATAATTATGAGTATTTATAATTAACATTTTATATAAATGTTGTTAAAGGATTTAGTGATTCTGAATGTAATATCATTAACTCAATTACTGCTACATGTCCTTGTGGCAAAAAATATAATCGCTAAAAGAAAAATATTTTGCCACTAAATATAAAATTTTTATGGTAGTTAGAAGATATGATATATATAGTACTTGATGAATAAATTTTTTAATTTATTCAAAAGATTCTTTTGGTTGGTTATAGGTTGTCAATTTGACATGTCTCTTTTTAACTTATCCATAAACTATTGTTCTATAGAATAAAATTAAATAGATATTGAAAAAAAGATAGAAACAAACAAACAAAAGACTTGCATTTTCTTTGTCATCATTTCTTGATTGGTACTACGAAAAAAATGGAATTCATTTTTAAGTGGTTGTTGGTTAAAAACAAAAATCATGAATGCCAGCAAGAATTTTCTATGCATGTAGATATTAGAATATAAAAAAAGTATATTTTTCCAAATATTTGACTTTTGGTAGTATGATGATTTGATGAATTGATATAATTAAGGATATTGAGTCCTAGTGATCGATGTAATTTAATTAGGCAAAAATCCAAAAATTACTTTGACTTTGGGTGTTTTCTTTGTTTTCCCTGGGGACATTTGACTATGTGAACAAATGTCTGTAGTTTTTCAAAAAAAATAAAATCATAATATTTTAACTAATTAAACATGATATACTATTTTTTTCGTACAAAATATATTCAGATTGATATGATAGGAGTCCTTTATATATATCATCATCTAATTTATTTGGATTGAGAATAACATAACTCTACTTTTAAAGGTGGGAAGTTTGGTAAACCAATGATTAGAAAAGGATTACATGAAGAGTGGGTTCTCTTCTAGAATTCCAACATAGAATATTGCCAAGAAATTTTTAATATATAAATCTAAAATAAATAAAAAAAGCTATCGTATTAGAAAGTGACAAGTGTGATAAACCAATTGACGAGTTTAAACACCCTCACCCCCTCGATCCCAAGGACGGAGTTAGAGGGAAAGTTAATAATTCGGCAAAATTCAGTAATATTGGTCAATTTTAAAAAATTTACTTAATAAATTCAATTAGCTATAACTATTTTAAAATTTCAAACTTATAAATTTTCTTTTTTTTAGTTATGTCTTTTGCTCGCCCACAACAAAAAGGATCAACACAATAATAAATTTAACTATAAATAATTTATTCAAAATTCAATAAATTATAATTATCTTAAAATTTAAAATTTTAATTCCGTTGCTCCCGGAAAATAAAGAGACCAAGACAAAGACAAGAATAGGTCTTCGACACATAGAAGACAAAAAGTACTGCATGCAAATCAATACAACAACAATATTCCATAACAACAACAATATACTTACACTTTATCCTTGCAAAAGATTAAACAGAATTTGAGAAGCATTTACAATTTATTAGTATGCTTTTAACTAATATTAATTTTTTGGATAAAAAAAGAAAGAGAAAATAAATAGCAAAAGAAGTGATACACGAGCTTCGAATTAAGTGATAACAACCAAGAAATATTTCAACGGCCGTAGTTGCTATGTTGCATTCATATTTCTACAACTAACTAGAATGACAAATGGTTGGAATTTCAACAAAATAAAGACTCCATGTATTGATAATATTGAAAATATTTATATAATTAGATTACTGAAAAGACAAATACAAGTAAATCTATTTATTTAGCATGATCAAAATTATAGAATAATAAATAGTAGTACTAAGTAACATGTTATTAACTTATAGCCGGCTCTGATGGATGTAATAGTTCTTCATAATGGGCCTAACTACAATGTATTTTTTTTTAATTTTCCATTCAGTCTTCGATATTCATATTGAGGCCAACTAACAAACCGAAATGAAATAATCTACTCAGAAGAAGAATGATAGAACAAAATGAGCAATGTGATACAACATTGAATTCAACAACCAATCATAATGAATCTAATGGACCACTTCACGATAATGGTTGGCACGTCCATATTTGGAAAATTCAAAGAGATTCCAGGAAATAATTGTGCATGACTATTAAAGTCTGTCACTATTACCCAACATATTGTTGGGTTTTATTTGCCCTGATTTCTTACCATAAATAAGTTTTCTTTTTAAGAAAATGTTTTAATATTTTACTAGTCCTTTTCTTGTAGGAAAGGTTTTAGGACTCTATATATATATATAGGCTTGTTCCTTCTAACTTAATTAACATTCACAATGTAGTCCTAGAGTTTTGAGAGTTGCGGTTATGGAGGAGAATTTTGTGTACCTCCTTGTATTCTGAGTGAATTGGTTGAGTTTGTTTCTCTCTATATTTTGTACTCTCATATTGTACTCTCATATTTATAGTGGATTGCTCATTTCCTTTGTGGACGTAGGTCGATTGACCGAACCAGGTTAAATCTGTCTCTTTTGGTGTGTTTCTCGTTTGTCTTCTTACTCGTGGTCTTTCGAGGTTTGCTTTGCTAGCTTCCGCATTACACCTGCTTATTTCGGTCCTAACACATATTACGTATAAAAAGTCAAGACTCTTCTCTCCACGTATTACACAATATATAATCAAATATTATATGTATATAAATTGGTCCCATTAGAGCCACCAAATTAAATTTACTCTGTTTCTTGGCCCTCTTCATTAGCCATAAACTGAATTTTTCAGTTTTTTGATCAGTTGGAATTTAGGCATATAAGGATGAATCGGGTCCGTGCAAAGTTGCCCGGATTCTGTATGAGTCGAGCAGTTGTTCGTGTTCGAGCCCGTTCTCCTTGTCAACAGTATAAGAAGACGGGCTCGATCAAGTTCAACGACTCTGACAGTAAATATTGTAGCAGCACGGAAATTAGCTTCAACAGTGTCGAGTCGAGGCCGGATTCTGAGAGTATTGGTAATAATAGTAATAATAACAGAGTTATGGTTGTGGTTGATCCTAGTCTTGATCCCAATTGTGCTTTGCAATGGGCACTTTCTCATACTGTTCAAAGCCAGGATACTATTATTCTTCTCTATGTTAGCAAAATCTCAATAGAAGGTCTGACTCTGCTCAGTTAAAATTCTGACTCTGTCGCTAAGTTTAGCGTTCAGCTAATCTAATACATATACACTAGTAGTTTTTTTTTTACTTGATAACTAATTATGTTCTGTTTAATATGATGTAGGTGAAAAAGCCAACAGTGAAATTAATCAGAGGGCGTATGAACTTCTTTGCTCCATGAAAAATATGTGCCAAACAAGGAAACCAGGAGTAAGTATTTTGTAGCTTTATCTGGAAAAAAGTTAAATCAATTACAGACCTCTAGAGTGACTCTAAATAGTTTCAGAATCAAATTTAATGGAAACTTAATATTGGACCGAGTGAGATTTTTAGTAGTCCAGTTAGTTGGCTTACTGAACTTTCACCTCATTGGTGAAAAAGTCTTGTGATCCCCTCCCCCATTTCCTCTTCCCCGGCCCCCAATTTTCGAAGAAAAAGACAAGGACCAAGTGGAGTGGAGGGAGAAAATGCATTGGAAATGTCACTGTCACGTGGGATTGAGTGTCCACCTTGAACAACCCTAACGGAGGAGGGGTATATTTGAACCATATAGGTAATGGCAGGTGTATTTTTGTACTGATTGTATAAGGAAGGGTGAAATTGATCTTTTAGGCACATTGACTTTCTTATTTTCAAAAAAGAGAAGTACTAAGAATTTATTCTGCTGCTAAATTTTCATTATCTGCACCACGTTAGGTACAAGTGGAGATAGTAATGCAAGAAGGAAAAGAGAAAGGAGTTGTGGTTGTTGAAGAAGCAAAGCAACATAAGGCCTCTTTACTGGTGTTAGGACAGAGGAAAAGATCGATAATGTGGCGCCTGCTAAGAAAATGGACAAGGAAAAAATCAAGAAGCAGAGTTGTGGAATACTGTATTCAGAAGGCAAATTGCATGACAATTGCTGTGAGAAGGAAGAGCAGCAAGTATGGAGGATATCTCATTACTACTAAGCGTCATAAGAACTTCTGGCTTTTGGCTTAATGGAACTTCATTGACAATCTAATATACATTTTTAACATCATACCCAATATAATCCCACAAGGGGAGGATGATCTGTACGTAGTCTTACCCTTGCCTTAGGGAGATGTTGTTTAATTAATATACCTTTTTAGTTAAAAATGAAGGAAGTTATTGTCATTTCAACGTGAATACCTTCTGTTCTTCCTGGTTCAAATCTGTCAGACCCTTAAAAGCTCAAAGAGAAAAAAAAAACATACTCACTTTGGCGTTTACACCAAAACCAATGAACACATGACATGTATCTCTCACTGTAGTTAACTGACTTTGGTGTAAACACTTGGTATGTGTAAGTTTTTTCTGCGATGCCCTGCTTGGACCCAATTATGCATACCTGCTGTAATCGTTTAACTTTTTGTAGACGCGATCAAGTATTAGTTTCAACCACCCCGCCTGCCCCACCAAAGGTGGTTTTCTGCTGCAAGATCAGTCTATAGGAAACCAGAATGACAAACTTGAAAAGATGTAAAAGAAAGAAGCAACGACAAAGACAGAGAAAACCAAAGCAAGAATGTATGGTTGGGAAAATCTGGTACTCTCTCCTGATGGCAAGACCAAGGGAACAAAAGCAGCCACTAAGCAAGAATGTAACATACTTCAGCTGGAGTTAATATTAACAAAAGTGAATATACTGACACCAAGTAACAATCATATTATGCCAAGAAAATCAATGCATTTATACAGGTGAATTGATCTGCTATTTGCACTTTCAACATATTTGTTGTGTAAAGAAAAGAAAAGCCTATAGTATCAATGGTTAATTCCACCGGGAGTCCGGGGTAAAAAAGAAAGAAAACAAAGTTTAGAATGGACTGTACAGAAAATACAGGGTGAAGGCACTTGTTTCATTACTTCTGCCTTGTTTTCTCAAGTATATGCACAGGGGAACTCTTGCCAAGCTTCAAAATAAAAAAGTGAAGAGGGGAGAGACAAATGTTTGATGCAACCAAGTCTCCTTCACAGGGTGTAATCGAGTATGCTACTGTGCATTTCATTATTCTGTTCAATGGTCCAACAGCATCTAAGCGAGTAGTCTACAGTAGCACAAGTGATGAAGTTCATATTCACAGAGCTAAAACATTTGTGCGCAAGCACCCTGTATGTAGTTGTTCTCTTTTTGTTCACAACGGTTGGTGAAATGAATGCTCTTGACATCTCTGCTTCTGTTAACAACTCAACCTCCACATACATATACAGTATTCATGCAAAGCTCTTATTTGTTGAAGGCTCTCTGAGACTCAAAACTGTAAGCAGGTCTATATACAATTTGGTGTAATTTGTCATACCCTGCAAGTACTCCAGCCCCTGCCACACCATAAAGCATGTTTGCACTTACTCCTCTAAAAAGTGCAGCAAAACCTTCAAGGCGTATAATTTCGCGGAGTGCATGCATGGAATTCCGATACTTTGTTTCCTGCCCTGAAGTTAGCATCATTCTTCTGCGGACTGTGTCAAATGGGTAGGCACACACCCCAGAGAAAGTGGTTATGCTCCAACCCAACATGAAACTGGCAGGAAAATTGTCCTGTGTATACAAATGAATGTTGAAATTAGTTTCTGCAGCCGTATTTTAACTGGTCATATGCATGTCCCTTGTTAAAGAAGATCAGCACCGTAACAAATTTTCCCTCCCCCTGCCACAAATACCCTATAAATTTTATGTAAACAACAACTTTGGATACTGCTCCTTATATTTTTTGCCGTTGTCTCTCTTTGTATGAGGGACATTGAGCAAGTAATGTTTTAAGTCATACTACAGGCACAAGATTTTTTTAGTTTTATTATGTTGGGTCAACTACATCGAAAAGAAGGAAATGGTGCAATAACAAAGAGAAATTCCAACCCAAAAACTGCCAATCTAGGAATCTAAGTTACCTGGAAGGGTCCAACTAAAACAATTGGCTTCATGGAGTCATAGATCCCAAAGTACATGCCTCGGTACAGGGTTATTCCCATAATTGAGGCCCCAAAACCCCGATAGAGGCCAACAATTCCATCACTTGACAATGTCTTACCATAAACATCTATTAGCCCCTTAAACTGACGTTTACCATTAAGTGGACAATCCTGAGCATCCATTGCCAGCCGAGTCCTTGCATAGTCCAAGTGATAAAGGAGCATGGAAGTAGTTGCTCCAGCAGCACTACCGGAAGCCACATTGCCTGCAAACCACTTGACATATCCATCTTTCTCTCTTGAATATCCAAAGAGGTTCTTGTAGTAGCCTTTGAAAGCAAAGTTGGAAGCCTGTGAAAGAAACAATTGTGTAAGCTCATCAAATATTATACTAGTTGAAAGATTGGAAATAATATCTATGCGAATTTACTGATATAATGCATATGAAAATATAATTCACAATATTAAGATTTAAGTACAGAAACAGTTCCGTCAATTATTTGATACTATAATTCATTCTTGCACTATATGCAATTGTGAAGGGGACAATCTTTTTACGGATGCAAAGCATGAAAGATGAAACAAAAAGAAAAAGGAATGCAAGACACTATTTAAGTGATGCAAGAGGACTTTATAATAGACTGAGTGAATCACATATACAGTATCTTTCAGCATTAACAGCCCATGTTCAACCAAAACTTGGCAATATCACCCCCTAGTACATGAGATGAATGTAGCTTGACCGAACACATCCCAGCACAATAACAACAGCAAAGATAACAGATTTCTTCTTTCTCGAAAAGACTGTATGAGCAATCTACTAGGCAGAAATCTAAATAGGAAATACGCATACCATATCTTCTACAGTACATCTGACACAACAGCAAACAGTAATTTTCCATTTAGACTAAGCTATGAGAAGATCATATAGGATCTAGTCATATTGGGTACATCCACTTGACAAACTGATGAGTAGAGTCAAGGAGCGCTGCCCAGAATGGTGCTAACTTTGAATGAATAAAAGAAACCAATATTTAAATGGCAGACTCCAGGCTCAAACCTACAATAATACAAGGCATGCTCTAAATGTCCTGAACAAGGACCCAACCCCCCAATAAGCGGGCATTCGCCTAGTCACATTCTGTGCATATTTGCGTTCTCCTTTCACCTCAGATTCATACTAATGTCTATGTTTCTCAGTTTGATATTAGTGACACAACATGAGCTAATGAATAGTTCCTCGAGTAAATACATACATGCAGCTAAACACGAGCTAATGAAAGATCGTGATACTCTCCTACATTTATTCGTTATCTCTCAAACCACTTAGCATGAACCCTCAGGTTTCATTAATGTTATCAGGGAACTTTTCTCAAAACTCTTAGCATGAAGTGAGTGTTGGGTGGGTCTATTGGTTGCTTTGTAAAATTGCCGCTTTGGCACATTTTGTAGCAGACAATGTTAGAGTTGGTTATCTTATAGGTCGCATGTACATAAGAGTATTAACTAAGAAGCTGCAAGTTTTTCACTAAAGCTGACATGGTAACTAAGAAAGACCTTGTTTCAGGGGACCTAGAAGGGGTCTGAATCATTCAGAGAACACTGTGAATACAATCAAGAAACACATAAAGGATGACTTACTAGAGTAGCCATCACGAAATGTCCTAGTCCAAGGCAAAAGATTATGATAATTTATAGTGGATAAGGAAAATGATTGCCAAAGAGAAGTGATTGAGCTTATCTCCAAGATCGCTGAACCAACCAAAACTATGTATAAAACCTTAGTGGCTATCAGGGGGAATAGTAGAACGCTGACTATCTGACAAACCAGGTGAG
Organism: Solanum etuberosum; assembly: GCA_029582245.1. Taxonomy (NCBI): domain Eukaryota; kingdom Viridiplantae; phylum Streptophyta; class Magnoliopsida; order Solanales; family Solanaceae; genus Solanum; species Solanum etuberosum. Next base: position 19,634 of record JAJONR010000967.1, on the reverse strand, counting down.
ACACCAACTCCCTGAAGCATTACAACTACATTTTTGATGAATAAGTTGGACTTCATCAATCTAATTTTAGGCGTCTTTCAGGGGAAGTGAAACATCAAGGTTAACTGTTCAGTGTGCTAATAACTGATATTGAAAGTCAAGTAATATAGAGATAGAGGTCGCTAACATCACAAGGAGATGAGGAGGAATCGCCACCTGAGTTGGGAAATATCTTATAACATTGGCCTGGTTTCCCCTCCACAATGACATAAAACCCTCGTCTCGCAAAACTCTTTGAAAGCAATCACCAATTCCTACATATGGTCTCTTAAGTTGACCCCTCTTCATTAATTCTCCTTGATTCTGCAACAAAAGCTTTACTCGCTCAATTGGTGCTGCAGCACTTTTTGCAAAAATGCCTGCTGTTCCTCCCATCAGAAAATCAACAGAAAATTTTTCCGATCTTGTTTCCATTTTAGGCCCCAAGTTCCCCCTCCTTAATCCTGCAAAAGCAACCCGAGGGGCATAAATATGTCTATGAGAAATATAGGAGAAAAATATTATTGAATTGTGTATCTAAATTATTGCATTGAGATCCTATTTACATACACTACATTAGACTCTTTTTTCAACTAGGATACTACATTACAATCCTTTATCAAGTAGGATTCTATATACTATTTCAATTCTTATTCCTATTTTAAGTAGGATTGTATGTATTATTCTTGTTCTAACAATGTCAACAAAGTAGAACTCACCAAATAAAGCCTCTCATGTCTACTTTCCTAATGGGTGATAGCTTCATGATCCCAATCTATGACCACAAACATCATGCAAGCAACTACATACAACAAGTGAAGATTCTTTCTTTTCTTCTGGAAAAGTAAAGCTTGATTAACATTTTAACTTCATTTTTCATAACGTCACATTTAGAGAATCTCTAATTTTATAGACACTATATTTATCAACTGAAAAAGAGCAGAATGGATACAGAAGACATATACTTGTTTAACCAAGCTCTAAAAGTCTGTTTATTTTGAAAGTGCTTTTAGAAAAAAGAGCACTTTTTGAGAGAGCAGCTTATGTTTGGCTAATCAAATTTTGTTTGGCCAAGGTTCCAAAGTGCTTAGGGGAATAAGCTACTGTTTTGGCTTCTAAAAAAAACAACTTGTGCTATTACTCAAAAACACTTCATTATTTTCCTAAAATCTTGGCCAAACAACTCAACTCTCTAAAATAAGCATATTTTCTTACAAAAATAAGTACTTTTGGATTCGCAAAACCAGATAAACTAATGTATAATTGACCCCATGAAAGGAGGTGAAAGTTCATCATTCAAGCCATGCTTCAACACAACCCGTCCTCAATCTACTATCTAAGTTCCCAATATTACCTACCAATAATACAAAACATGTTTTCCTATTTACAATCATTCCTAATACGCCAACATATTTGAAATTGAGACGTAGCTATTATTGTTGTTCCTAAAAGCTGACATTTTTTCACGTTTCAACTATTAGCTCCACAGGAAATTCCATAGAAGAGGCTGTACATTGATAAAGATTTAAACTTGCAAACAATAACGTTGTTGGGTTTCTTGAATGATTCTATTTAAGCCTCTATTATCCCCAAATTACAACATTTTCTTGAAAACCGGGATTTAGGGAGAGATATCAGCCAAAATATAAAACAAAAAAAAAAGTTACCTGATGAGCCAATGAGGGAGAAGAAGAGGTCACCAACCACCAGGCGGTGGCGGAAGGTGAAAGAGAAGGATGCTCACCAATTTCTCGATTTTTTGAATTACATTACATTACATTAAAAGAGAGCCGTGTTGTTTTGTGCGTTTCGCATTATTTTGGCGTCGAATTCCGCAATCCCATAAACTTCGCCCTCGTCTTTATCCAATTTCTTTTTTAAGAGATATTTTCTTCATCCATTTTTATTTATCATAATACGTTTTTTCAAAATTTAATTTGACTAGTTTTCAAAGTTAAATTAGAATATATTAATTTAATATTTTAAACAAAAAATTTATATATTCAAAAAGTATACAAAAAGTACTATAAATTACAAAAAAAAATTGTATATCAATATTATGAAAAAATACATCGTAAAATGTTAGTCAAAGTTTTTATAGTTTGACTCTCAAAAAGGAAACTATGACAATTAAAAGTGGACGGAGATAGTAATTGTAATTTTTTAAATAAATTTATTTTATATTCAATTGAGATTAAACTGTAGGATAACTTACTTATTCATTGATGTAAAATATGTTTGTTCCCTAATCGTATTAGTGTAAAACATAATTGGATTTAAAAAATCTGAGAATATTTTTAAAAAGTTCGAGCAACATTGGTCTGTAAATATGCCGCCAGCAAGTTGATTTATACCCACTTGTCTACTTGTGCAACCACTAACCAATGTTTCCATTTAACTAAAGATTTGGTAGTTTCCTTCCAAATTATTGTACAAAATACTCTGTATGCAAGAGAGTAGAGACCACATGGTGGTGGGCTACTTATAAAACACCAGCTAATGCAGACTGAAACAGCAATTGTTGAGGTAAGCGATTTCTTCTCATCTGTCTAAGTCTTGATGGTTATAATGATATGAGGTAACGCGCGTGTAAGTTGATATTAACATCACAAATCTTGATGTCTTACAGCCAACATCACCATATCCACATATTACATGAAGAGGCATTTTTACTTTATAAACAAGAACCTATGGACATGATAGTTCATTTGCCAATCTTTAAAAACCAGATTAGATAGACATAAACATACACATTATACATAGTAATACAACATTAATTTACATAGAAAAGCAAAGGAGACATCTTTGATCCTCAAGGAAATATGTGATTTAGCCAAGTCTAGGCTCTTGAGCAACTTTTCCAGATTCATCCACAAAGAGACGAACCCGGTCTAAACGATAATCCATAGTCACCATAGAATTAGGTGGAATTATATGTATCTTCACCTCTGGTTTCTCCTCCTTTATCTTCCTCTCTGCTTCCTCTGCTGTCACTCCTAGTAATTCTGGCCATGACATTTTCCCACCTGGTGGGCTACTCCAATCTGTTCCAGAACTTTCTTTCATTATTGCAATATAATACTATAAAACAAAACTACAAATAGTACACGAATCCAAGATCTAGAATCAGTGAGTTCAAACAGAACAGTAATATCTTATATGTATACAAATCTTGAATTGAATGTTTATTGGTACAAGTATGTATAGATTATAGTTCAAGTCAAAAACAATCTGTTCAATAATACTGAATTATTGGATATACACATATTATCTATGTTACTCAGACACTCCAAAAATCTTATAAGATCTTTTAGAATGCATTACTTTTGAAGGATCTGACACGCACCTGACAACATATTGAGACGGAACAACATAGAAGAATTACATACAAATTTTAGAAGGAGAACGAGTAGAGAAGCTAACCAAGAATGGGTAATGGGGCTGGTGATGATTCTGTAGGAAGTTCATCAGAGAGCTTCTTTGAATCCTCTGACATGATTAAGATAAAAGAAACTATATTCTTTAGAGATTATTTATCTTTCTCCCAGTCTATGATATCTTGATTTCATCGATTCTATTTCTTGCTTGCAATAATTGGGAATAAATAATGGAGTAATATTATTATTAATAATAATATCTACTGCCGGCCAACAAGTTGTACCCACTTCTACTCTTTCAAGGTACAGCTGATCTTGCAGATTGTATACCTACTAATCAAACTGGCTCTTGCTATTTAAAGCTTTGTCTTTTATATTTTACTCTTTATGTCTTTATCGAGAAAACGATCAAAATGTTCCTTAATATATTAGCGTTGATTATTTTGGTCATTGATATATACACCTTAACGGATCTAGTCCTTGGATGTTCGGAAAAGTTGACCTTTTATATCAAAAAAGCAAGGAAAGCATAAACTATTGAAATAAAATCTAAGCAAATATGAAGATATTCAAAATGTCTCAAGTTTGAGGAAACACACAAACTCCTTACCTCAAAGTTACCAAATTCCTATTTGTGTTTTTCCATCTTGAGTAGCACAAGCTCTAAACATGCCGGTTGTGTTAAATGGTGTGACGACTTCCCCTGTGGCAGACATAGCAATCAAGCCAGTAGTCCCTTTTGGTGTAGATTCTTTTATAACATAATCTGTTGCCTCCTTCATAGTTAGTCCTTTGTATTCCATTAGAGCAGCCACATCTCTTGCTACAGTTGCGCGGATAATTTCTTCGCCTTTGCCTGTACAAGACACTGCACAGAATTTATTTGCATATGTTCCTGCACCAACAAGGGGAGCATCTCCTATTCTACCAACCATCTTGTTTACTAATCCTCCAGTAGACGTAGCAGCCGCTAAATTTCCAGAACTGTCAACAGCTACACATCCCACTGTCCCAATATGGCTATCCCCACTGGGAACTGGTGGTTCATCAACTATTGGTATAGGCTGTGTATAATCTACCTGAAAAGTTGATTGCATACATGTTTGACATTAACTCCGAGGCTGTGAATCATTCGATGTTAACACAAAACGAGACATATAGAGAGAGACTAAAGTCAGAAACAAGGATACTAAGGCAAAGCCAGAATAACTTTTGAGTGATTATGATTGACATCACTAACAAATTTAGAGGCTAGGACAGGACGATCCAGTACATTTGAATATTGTTGTTTTGGTGTTTATCGCCACATTTTTAACATCATATGAAGCATTAAACAATCCCAATCAAAAGAAAGCAGCAGTTCATTAATTCAATGTCGATTCCAAATCCAATTCAAGGTCTAATCAAACCTGAACATTCCAGCAATGAGGATGGAAGTGAGAGATGGGCCGGGGCAACGTACCTGAACGCTATTAGCTGCTTTTGCTTGTTTCAATCTCTCAATATTTTGCGGAGTGATAAAATGGCTCGAGTCTACAGTTTCAACCCCCTAGATAACAAATTAGCAACTTTAGTCAAGTTACTAGGCAAAGGCAATATTTTGTATCTCTGAAAAGAGAACAAACTGATGAACATTATTTTCACAAACCTGCTCCCTAGCAAATGCTTCGGCTCCCTCAAACGCAAGATATATATGTGGAGTTTTCTCCATGACAAGTGTAGCCAGAGATACAGCATTAACAACTGTAGTGAGGCCAGAAACAGCTCCACAGTTCTTTGTACTTCCGTCCATGATGCAAGCTTCCATTTCTACTGTGCCATTATTGGTCAAGACCGAACCTTTACCAGCGTTGAAGTGTGGGTCATTTTCCAGTTCCCGCACCTGTTTGATTCAAGTAATTAGATCCTCTCATATCACACTAATCATCTTTACCAATAGTATACAAAAACTAGAAGCTTCTGATCTACGAGCCGTGATTACAAGTACGAATTCAGGATTTACAAACTAGTTCAACATGCTCAAAAAACAAAGGATGGGAATCAACAAATACTACTCAACTAAAACAAAAGAAACGAGCAATATACATACGACAAGTTCAACAACGTCTAAAGGTGATTTGTGGGAATTAACAGCGTCAATGGCAATGTCCAAGCAGCGATGGAGGCAGGATTCTCTGAGTTCACGGAGCTCCGGTGGAAGATCACGGGGAATGTCACCGGCACCACCGTGCAGTGCGATAGCCCAACCCATACACTCACCAATATTATTATTATTGCCCCTCTTGTTTTGGTTATGGGTTTTAAGAGACAAAATGAGTAACACCAACACATGATTTTTTTTTGCTCTACGTGTCATATAAAGTACCAAAAAGGGTAAAAAAATAAATAATGATTTGACTAATAATTTGATCTAAAAAAATTTCTTTCGCCTCAAAACAAATCCTATTGTATCAAAAAAATCTCTTTTTTTCTGATAAAAATATAGTATATTTTTTTAACACACATTTTTCAAGAAAAAAAGAAAATCTTTCAACTAATATAAACTAGGAAAAATTACGTAAATATATACTAGTTAATTAGTTAACATAGCTATAGTTTGCCTTAATTACAATTCGCGACCTACTTTTAGCTATAATTATGCGGCTCCGCTTTTTAATTTTGTATAATTCGCACGTTTGTATAATTTGAAATTTGTATAATATAATTTGTGTAACTTTTGTATAATTCGGAATTCGTATAACTATTTACACTTCTGATGTTTGTAATTGTATAAATTCGTTATTTCGAGTTTATATAAAAATAACTAAATTATACAAATGTACCCGCGAATTATACAAACCTGCAAATTATACAAATTCGCGAATTATACAAACGAGACAGCTTAAACTGTAGCTACAACTCGTAAATATGCAAACTATAGCTATGGAGTATAATTAAGTTTATTATGGTGGTTATTTGTGAAAGTTGCCCTATAAACTATTGGTACTAGTTGATTAGCCTGATTTTTGAAACGGCTGTGAGGATCATCTGTCAGCTAACGTTTTCCCCTTTTTGAGGTTTAAACAAATGTATTTTCTCTAAAGTCATATCGTAACGTTCATTCTCGAATAATGTTAGAAGATAACATATTGTATACATTGTATATTATATTTGGATTAGTATGTCATAACAATCAGAACGGGTTAGCCTTCGTTTGCCCCATTGGCGAAGTCATAAGTTATGGTGAATCCGTATCGCTACTATAAACTGCTTTCCATAGTTCAATAGAGAAAAGAGAGAAAGCAGGCCATAGATCTGCCTACCTCTAGCTCGTATGATTTTTTTACTTGTGTGAATACAAGTTATGCTGTAATAATGACTCCAAATGTAGTAGAAAAAATAGAGAATAAAATCTGAATACATTTTACTTTCATCGAATTTTATATGTACCGTTCATATTGTTAGTTGTAGTAATTACAAGATTTAAATCCTAAATTTATAACCAAAAGATCAATAACTCCAAGTGTAGTAGTAAAAATTAGAGAAGAATAACAAAATAAGATCCGCATAAATCTTATAAAGGATAATAGAAAAAACAAAAGAACAAAGAATAAAATAAGGTCGATGACATCTTATATAATAAAAATACGCTGCACATGTTGTCATAATAATAACTCAGACTTTGATCCCAAATTTATAACCAAATAATAACATGAATAATCAAATCCACTTTCTACCTAGGATATAAGTTAATACCGAAATTTTGATAATTTGAATCTAATATCTCTAATTAAATGGAGTATTAAATTTCAAAATTTATAATGAGACAATCCATCTAATACCTAATCCCTTGAACCAAAAGGCCCTAAGTTAATACAATCTATAATCCTCCAAATAGTCCACAAAATTACATTTTTGCAGTGAAAAGGGAAGATGAGTGTTGCTTATCCACCAGTTATCGAATGATCAAGATTGGGCTTTTATTTCATAGAAGAATATCATCAACAAACCATTGCTTCAGCAACATTTTTCATCAAGATTTGCTTAGGTGTGGCAGAGGAATGGTGACATTAATAGTGGCCACCACCATCGACCCTGCTTCCATTGGCCCTGCATCTGCCCTGTTAGCCATGCCTGGTTGGCACCCTGGTCCTCCCATTCAGGTAACAATTTCAATCTCTTCTCTTATCATTTTCTTAATTTCCAATTTCTTCAAGTTAGTCCCTTTTAATATGTATCAATTAATCAACTAGACTAATTGGGGTAGCTATATGAATTCTACACTGACTATCATAATACCTTGAGAATTGCAAATAGGAAAGAAAGAGTAAAGGGGTGAATTAGCTCGCAAGTACCTAGTGCTCAATGAAGTGGGTTGAGAACCATAAAGTCTCGTGCTCAAATAGGAGATTCAACAATGGAGTTTGCTTGAAAGTTGGGGTGTGATTTGACTCGCCGAGGCTTTAGAGTTCAAGTTTGCTCATAAGTTGGGGGATGTGATGATCCTTTTCTTACACTTGTCCCCAAACTAAAAGGGATGAGGGAAAAATGCTCATCCCAAGGCAAAAAACACTAGTTGATTTGTTTTCATATGGAAAAGCTTTGGTGGATAGAGTTACTTGATACATAATGTTGGTGGGAGGTAGCAGGCACCTCATGTAATTAGTCGCGGTGCGTGCAAGCTGGCCCGGACACCATGGTTATAAAAAAAAAAAGGAGTAAAGGGGTGCATTATAAATCGACTTCCCTATAGTCCCCTTTAGAAATTCAAGCTCATATATCATCCTTTGATGATTCAAGTGTATTGTAAATTTATAACTATTATTTCAGCGCAAGGAACAAGATGAAGTGAGATGTGAGCTTTATGGCATGCTTGAACTAATAAAGCTGTTATTTTGTTTGGTTTTGTGCATAAGCTTAGGATGTGCCAAGTTTTGTGAATCGAGATGTAAGGCTATTGAAACATGATAGCAGCATTGTGAGAGAGGACCACCTGGACACGCGTTGGGAAGAGACCACAGGCGAGACGGTTGATGAGGTTATCTTTCTTAGCAAGCACACTGCTGCATCTAATCGTCCTGCACTTACAGTTCACCCCATAGGTAGAAATGGTTTCTGCTGTATATGGTTTATTTTCTTTGTATATGTGGAGTGTTCAATTCCTGTTACTTGTGTTGGGATGGATAACATTAGGTGTGCCTCACCTAACAGAGGGGGACCAGCTGCCGGTAGGTGGGAAGCCTGCCTGGGCTGCACCACCGAGTCCACGTATAGGACCGTGGTTTAGACTATTGAAATTCATTGCTGACTCACAGAATCTAACTCCTGAATTCGAGGTAACATCCCTGTTTAAGTGACTTTTCACTTTGGCATTCTTATTAACATTGATGTCTTTCTGTTAGGTTGACTAGTTATTGCAGAGTGAATGCTCGATTTAGATGAAAATATTTAACTTGGTTTTGACTCAGTGTTGGAGTTTGTACTGGAGATCCATTTGCTTCTTTGCACTTCTAACTAAATTTCTTGTGAACATGTATATCTTGGTTTTTTATGGTTGCTACCTTCTCCTTTGAAGCGTAGACTGTTTCTAGTTTAATTCTCAGTAGTCAAGAGTTGGCAGTCATTCTACTCAAAAACTGCTTTTATATGTAATGTTTGAGTGGTAAGGGGAACCTAGTTGAACTGCTTGTCTGCCTTTGTTAACTACCGAATAGTTTTGACATGGACTGGCTTTTGCAATGCTGACTTAAGATAACTCTAAATCAGTCTTCAGTCTTGACCATTCTGCTTTCTATAGGACTGCCACATTAGTAAGGCTGAAAACATTTATGCTTGCTTTAGTAAAATAACATTTTCCCCTCTTTGAGTAGTAGTCATTGACCATTCTAAATTAGATTCTACGTTCCATTGGCTATATGACATTACACAATACATTTCATATTCTTGCAAATTAGAATTGGTGGACACAATATCTTTGGATTAATTATTAGAAGTGAAGCGAGATGATAAAAATGGGGCAGAGAAACCAGTGGTAAGAAATAAATGATTATAGCCAATGGAACGTCTTCGATATTGATGGTATAAAACTAAAGTTATTTATATAGTTATTTGTGAAGTAATCAATCATGAGAAAGGATTGTCTTATACATCGCTGGACCTCCGGGATTTCTTGGTTATAAAAAAAGGAAGGATTGTCTTAAAAGACTACTAACTATTACCGTTGAAATTACAGTATGAGTGTATGACAAATGGACCAACTTGAAAAAACATGACATTTTATAAATTGAACAGAGATTATCAATGTATTCAGTTTTTTTATTAGATTGCTGATCAATAACACTGCTTTTAACTATTATGAATTGATGTTGGATCTGAGCTAAGTTTGATCTTTCCCTGCTGCATGGATTTCCAATTCAGTAACAACTGCAATCCTTTTGATTTTTTCTAATTTAATCTACTTTGTTACGTAATCATCTGTCTGTAATGGGTACCTTTCTATCTCTATTTCTTGGTGTAGGTCACATTGGAAGCTACACATCATGGTCCTGTAACTAATGCACCCACAATGTTTGTAGAGATCGGTATACTTTCTTTTACCTTTCATGTCTTCATAATTTGTTTGACCTTCTGCAATATATTTTCTTTCATTTCTAAATGGTGATTTGTATACTTTTCCATGTTAGTATACTATTGGTCGACTATAGACTACAAATAGTCAACATATTACTAATACTAAATTATTAATGAATAAAATACTCAACTCCTTGATTATTCACACAAAGATAAAACATGTTGATGAAAATAACCTATTAAATTTATGGATTATGTAGTTTTGGTTAAGTATGTCATCATTAAAATAAGGCTAACACTCTCCACAGCATTTTCCTTTTCTATTCAATTGAAATTTTGTTTATTGTGTAGGCAGCACAGAGGAGTACTGGAAGAGGCAGGATGCTGCACAAGCCATTGCCTTAGTTGGGTATCCTTTTGCTGCACAAACTCTTTTGCAATATTTATTTATGTGTCATCTGTTTCTGTTGCAAGCAAACCCTCAAACCTTTGTCTTATGCTTACTCATTGCATTGGCTTTTGCCAGGCCAGTTGAACAATTTAGTGCTGCATTCATTACAATGTTGGACTTTGACTTGCACAAAAGGAATCAGAGGAATATTCTTAGTTCTATTGTTAAATACCATAGTTGTTATATACCTTCTGTGAATCCCTCATGATGGTACCTTACATTAACCACTTTCTTCAACTTTCGTTTTGTATTGTTTCTGTTGTCTTTGGCCTTTCGGGAACTCGATGGAGGAGGTGGGGTAAAGATGGTGAATATTCTTTAGGGATGACACGTTTCCTGTTGTATTTGGAAATCTGATATATTTTTAAAGCCTGCATATATGCAACTTTAATATTGATAGCTCCAGTGATATCTTAGCATTCTGATATTTCCGATGCTTAACCGGTGGCATGACTAAACTAATGCTGGAATTATCCCATCTTTGTTGGATCTTTTGTAATTTTCCCTAATTGTGGTGTTTGCAGTTAGTTTGGGAAGGACTAGGGCTCGGGGGAGGAGATGCAGTGGGGGATTGGAGCAGGTACGATTCAAGTAATAGTATCTTGATCATACTGTTGCTATTTCTACTTCTACATTACTAGCTTTTTACAGAATCAGACCTCAACATTTGTGGGACTAGAAGTTCATCCGTCTCCTTAATAATAACTTGTGGTAGCTTTGATCTACATTTCTTGTTTACGAATGCAATATCATAGCTAGAATATATCTAAGCTAAAAAAGAAGATTCCCCTGAAAAAAATATCAGTTACTTCAACTGGAAAAGAAACAAGAACGAAAAAATATGATTCTCAGAAAAGAAATATAAATTGTTTTCGCTTGATTGTATGTTAATTTCTGATCTTTCTCCACCATTAATATCTACTTTCAATAAAATGCAGAAATTGTTGTCAGCAAAAGATTCTCCTAGGAATTGGTGGGGGACATTATGTACCACGGCATATGGATATAGTTCGGTAAGTTCCTCAGTCACCTGAAACTGTAATTCAAGATAATGAGCAAATAAACAGATATTCTGGTTGAGAACTCTAATCATGGCATCAAGTAAGCAGTTCAGACGTATGGCCTTTGCTACCATCAAAATCTTTGTTTTCATATATGTTATTTAAGTTGGATGATTCTACGAGGAACATTACAGGTTACTAATATGACAGTTCAAGTAAATGTTAGAGAAAGCTGTTGTGTTGTTGAAATTACTTTATTGTGTTCCTTGGCCTCCCTAATCCGTAAATATTTTTAAAAAGGAAAGATAGTTCCCTCTTCAGCTCCTGGAGAAAAAGAGAGGTGGCAAGGTGTAGGGAACTTGTTGTGTGAAAAACTATGAGGTACTGGAGTCAACACGTTACAGCAAAAGGAAGGAAACAAATGACATACCATCACGAAAATCCTAAAAAGGAAAGAAATTTTTAATGTATATACAATGTTTCACAGGTATTATTTACCTGTCTCATATGTAGAAGAGAACCAGTCCCTCTCTTTGCCTTTACTGTTAACGTATAGGCTACTTAAAGAGCAACTAGGCATTGTATGATGGGAGTTCCATGTGGTTTCTCTAGGCAAAGCCACCAATGCTGGATTCAATTTAGCAGAAGCATTTAGGCTTATAGTCTCCGTATGACTATTACCATAACCAAGAAAACCAACTGGTGATGGGATGATTGCTTCTTCAAGCTCAGCTGGTTCATTGAGATCAGCCAACCTGACTGAGCTTCTCAAACATGAATCGGATGCTGAAGCATCCATCTTCTTTGAACTGTTTGCAGTGAGCCAGTGACGATCAAAATGTAGAATGAATTCATCTTTTGTTGATGGGAAAAGGGCCAAATATGCCTTTAAAGTATTCTTAATCGAGCAGACATGTCACATATGGCTTTACCGTTCAATAGTTGGTCCAAATATTCCCTTAATTTAACTGGTGCCCCTAATTAGCTGTTTAATAAGCAAAAAAGGGCCATATATACCCTGAAAGTATGCCAAATTGAGCAGAAGTGCACGTCGTTAATAGTTTAACATATCTTTAATATGTACAAATTTAACATTATTTTTCAACTCGTGTTTTTGTACTAACCAAATCCAAGCATCAATTTCTTGATAAAGACTTGTAGGTTGGTTTACTTAAGTTAGTATTATTATGTTGCGATTATGTGAATTATGCAGGAAAGATGGAGTTTGGGTTGGACACCTCATTGCTGGATATTCATTACCAATGGAGGACCCTGGTCCATCCAAAGCGCAGGCCAGCTTAGAGGTGGGTGGAACGTGGAAACAAGCAATCAGAGTTGCTTTTGACACTACTAGAGTAGCTTTTCCTCAAGGAGAAGTACTAGCACATCTCGATAACAAGTAAGTTTTCCTTGAGAAAATAATACATCAAACCTTGAGCACGTATGGGAAAACGTTTACTTTCTGAATAACTTTGTTCTAATTATGAGAATCGTCCGATCATGGAAATTGGAAATTGATCTTTTATTCAATAGTGTTATGCCAACTACTGATGTTAGCGTTTTGTCTGTGGACGCAGGAGTTTCAAAGGCTGGCAAAGAAATGCTATAGTAGCATTTCTAGCAGAGCAGAACATTAAAGTTGGGAAGCCGAGTGATTTCTGCTAATTCTTTTACATTTCTCTCTTTTATTGTAACTTGTAAGTAATAAAATAGAGTATGTGATTTACTATCAATTCAATGTTTCTACCAACATGGGTTGTGGTGCACTGGTGGGGGTGCTTCACCCTTAACCAGAGGTTCGAGCCCTGGGTATAGAGAAAATCATATTGGGAGCGCCACCCCCGAATGGGCCTTGCAAAGCGCGATTCGGATTTAGTCGGAGCTCCAATGTGGACTCCAGACACCGGGTGGGAAACTAAAAAAAATAAAAAAATTCAAAGTTTCTATGGTGAAATAGTATGTGTTCGTTGTTTATGTTAAATCAAAGTTTCTATGGTGAACTTTGAAATAATGCATAACCTCATGACAGGAAATGAGTGAATATAACCTTACTTGTTCTTTTTTTATTTTCTATGCTGAAGTTATTTACATTTACACATGTACTAGGTTCAGTCACAATGCGTGATGTGGTGTAGGGTTAATCACACGTCGGTGATACAAACTAGAAGAAAATATTTCTAAATTTTATCTTTCGCAAAAAGTCTCTATCTTTAGTAGGTAATGATAAGATCGAGGTAATATATACTATTTTATTTGTGGAATTTCATTGGGTATGTTGGTATTTATTTCCTTGAGAAAGTATTTTATTAAAATAAATATCTATATTAATCTTGGTAGATAAAGTTATCTGATACTTATTGCTAATGAGAGATGAAAGGTATCTCGTGAAACTAGTTAAGACGTGCAAAAATCAACGTTGTCATTTTAAAAAAAAACACAAGGATGTGTATATATTTATATAAGGAGAGAACAAGAGAGGAAAAAATAAGAAGGAAAAGAAGAAAATGGAGGATGTGTAGGGGTTTAATGGGGAAGTGAAGTACAAGGGACACACACACACACAACAAATGCATGAGTCTGACTGAAGTGAAGACCACGCATCTGCACATGCAAAGTGACATAATATCTCACCGTAACCCCACCCCCACCATACCCTTATATCAATAATGTGTCACATCACATGTCATCTCCGTTGCATCATTTCACCATCAACCCCCCACTTGCTACTTACTATTTCCTCTGTTATAATTCATGTGACATCGTTTAATTTAATACAAAATTTAAATAATTATTTTATGTAAAGTAAAAAATAATATTCTCTAAACCTATCAACTTATATAAATCTTATCAAATATTTGAAAATAAAAAATGAACTAAAATATGAGTAAAACAAGAAACGAATTGAATATGACCCTCTCCGTCCTACTTATTATTTTCCTTAGATGGCATTAACAAAGAATTTTAGTGGCATATTACATGAATTGATGATGAACATACATTTTAATTTAGTTTTAGCGCTCATATTTATGTCACATAATTTTAATTGTGTATAAATAGACTCTTAAATTTATATTAAAATAATAAATAAGTATTGAAAACGTCTCAAAACTCGATACGAATTGTTTTGTTTAGTTTCACTCATTAACTATTGACAATCTTTAAAACATCATTTACTGAACTAAAATACACTCTCAATCTTACAATATTAAGTGAAATACACCCGTAAATTCTCGTCAAGTTTAGTGGTGTTTTCAACACTTCTCTCAATTTTTGTATTCAGGGTTTCAAGCTTTTACAAGAATTTGAAACCACTTGTCATATCATGTTGCATATAGAGATTATATTTAGATTTAGTTAGCCAAATAAAGAAGTGTTTAAGAGAATGCTAATAATTTGAGATGAAACAAATAATTTAAGGATATTTTTAATACTACCCTCTGAAACTAAATGCACACATCTTTATCTTATTCGGTATATCAAACTAGCTCACCCAGCATTAGTTTAAAGATGTTTTTATGATATTACGTTCGTATGTGACCACACTCCACTGCTAGTTACAACTACAGTTCCCTATTGCACTTTAGCCTGTCAGCTATGGAAAGAAAAACTGGTCACTAGAGAACAAACCGACCTACGTGGCCCACTTAACTGACCAATCACACTTCCATAAATCATGCCACGTAAATCCATTATTAGCTTGGGGACTTTCCATCCTTCTCCAATGGCGGTCCCCGTCCCCCCTTCACCAGCCGACCACATGCCCCATTAATCTCCAAAGCTCAAATCTCTGCTATCCGTACATTTCTCTAATATCTTATCATCTAAATATCTAAAACAAAAAAAAACTTCTACGTCGTCCTTCAGATCAACAAATTTTACAGAAGAAACGGAGAATGCAATGAATTGAAACGAACAACAAATTAACAATTACAACACTTGATAAATTGTTCTCTATATTCTGATTAACTTAAACTTTCACAATTAAGACAGACTTGCAATAATATCTAAATATACCCCCGCCGGGAAAGTTAAACCAAAAAAAGAAAGTAATTAGCGTGGAGTGGTTAGTTACATTTGCATGATAGAAATTACAAATTTCAAACCCTAACTCCAGCCAAATAAAAACAAGAACCGAATTTAAAAATATCAGAAATGAATATACATACCAACATAGTTAACCAGAAATAACCATATTTCTCTGGTACTTCTCCAAATTTTTTTTCCTTTCTCTTCAATGATGTTTCTGGTTAGAAAGGAGATAACATCAAGGGAGAAAATTAAGAGAGTTATCATTTTCACCCCACTGTGTTTGACTCCAGTAAGATTGATGATCAACCGTACCCGTTAGATCATAAAATCCATGATATCCACCTCCACCACCACCAACTGCTCCACCAGTTTGCCAATCTAGTGAAGCTAGCTCACTACTGTTGTTTAACCTGCTCTGATGTTGTAACCCGGGATACTCATCAGCCCTACCCGATTGATTCAAAAAACCCGTACTCATCTGTTCCATCTTCATCTCACCGGATGTCGGCAATGTTCCCACCATCTTCGTCTCTGTATTCCATTGCTCGTTTGAGTTTTGGTTCTCCGGCAACCGGTAAGCCGGGATATCAACCATGTTAAATGGATCATTCGATGACGTAATCATGCTCGTGAAGTTCCCGATATCCTGAAACTGATCTTCGACTGAGTTCTCCATTATTGGCTGATCATCGAAGGTTTGGTTAGTACTGTGAGGTATGAAGAAATTGGACTCCGGGAAGTTGAAATAAGTTGAAGCAGAGTTGGAAGAAGTTGCCGACACATCTTCTGTAGTTGCAGCGCCGGAAGTATTCGCCGTTGCTGCCGCTGCCGCTGTTGTCGTAGCAGTAAGACTGGAACTCTCACTACTAGAATTAGTATCAGACTTATGTTCCTCCGGTGCATCGTCGGCAGTAGTTGATTTCGGCTTTGAACGCTTGCTTTTCCGGCAACCACCACCGACGGGGACGTTACGGAGTACGCCGCCTTTAGTCCAGTACCTCCGGCAACTCTTGCAGAAGTGACGTGGCTGAGAGAGATTATAGTTGTTATAGTAACAGAATTTAGTGTTGAGAGAATCGCAACGAGGACACTTCAATGCTTGGTGGTTTTGGTGATTGTTAGGCCTTAGTCTCCGATCACCACCACCGCCGAAAAACCGCCCTCCTCCACCTCCGATCGTATGTATATCTTGCATATCTCAATTTTTACCTAAACACCGGAAAAAATGGCTATGAAAATCTTAAATCATGATTTTCCGGCGAGATTTCACATTTGCCGACATCAGAATCTGCAACTATGAGTTGTTTCTTCTAATATATAAGAGAGAACACTGAACAAAATGTATGTGACAAATATCCTTTTCTATATCTTGCAATGTTTTTATGATTATAATAAAAAGATGTAAAGACGATAATATCCCTGTTATACAGTGATAATAACTGTAGAAGCCACGTGATGCGTTTTAAATTTTACAATTAGGGGGATGTGACCGTACGGTCCGTGGGGGTGTGTAGAAGGAGGGACACGTGTACGGCGGAGAGTGACTAGATTATACCGTCCACAAATCACAGGGTGTCGGGTTGTCGGCCAATGCGATATTTATGTAAGTGGGAAGCTTGGTGTCAGTTATAATTGATTCATAACTTGCCACGTCGTCGTTTTGGTTAATGGGTTTATTGGCGGCAACTGTTTTTAACAACCCATCATTACGCTTCATTAAAATTCAATTAAAAAAAGTTGTGTATATAACGATATTGATGGGTTTTATGTAGTCATACTTGATTATTTAGGAGGATTTATTTATTGGTTTAATTACTTAAAGTTAAGCAAATTTATAGGCATATATAGAATGTAATGTTATTATTTTGATTTAGATGAGTTGCTCTTCTTTTCAAAAATCAAACGGAAGCTTACCGCCTAGTGATGTTGTGTGTCCTAAGTAATACTTTTAAAGAAACGGATGAAATATTTACACTCTTCTCATTAGTCAATGTGGTGTGGGGAGAGATAACCTGAATGGAAAGGGAAGATGGTGGCGAGGAGGATTAGAGAAGAGAATTTGAAAGATTAAGGGAAAGGGACGAATTTACCCTTGAAAGATTTTAATTTTACCCGTTATCTAAAAGACTTATGAATAATTGTGGAACACGCGATATCACTAGGTATATATTAAGCTTCATCATTTGAAAATAGAGAATAAATCTAGCTCATTTGGTGACGGGGCACATTTGACCTCTGTTGTTAATCAATGACAAATCTATTATATTTTGAATAGTTCAAAGGCCTCCCTTCGATTTATGAAAGTAAATAAATGTCATGCCTTCCGAATCCTCACCAGTAGATGCGCCTACAATTATGAGTAGGAAGGATAAATATCATGCATATAATAAAATCACATACATTACAGTATTTATGTTTAAGGTGTGCAGTCTACATCACAATCACATGTTTAAGGTATGTGATTCTTCTCGAATTTCTATTAACGCGAGATATTTTAGGTATCAGATTATGGTCTAACAATTTAATCAACGTATAATTTTACATGTATTATTATTGTTGTTGATATGGCCAACAAAGGGAGTGGAGGTCTTAGACTGCATGATATCAAATTTAATTAACGCATCCCATCATATATTTCCTATCAAAATTCACTTTCGAACTGACAGAACGTTAATTTAATTTGTTGTAATTAAAGCTATTCTTTTAAGAATAAAATAAAGTAAAATTCGAAGAATGGCCAGATTTTACTTTGATGAAAACACAGAAATACCAGAAAATTCGCCTATTTCAAATGGAACATACTTTTTTTCAAGTCAAAAGGGATGAATATGTATATTATAATGTTTATTTCAATTTTAACAAAGAGTCGGAAGCAATCTCAACGACGATCATTTTGATTAATTAATAATTAGTTTGTATATATATGATATATAATTTAGTGCAAGTCAAAAACACTCTGAATAAATTATTCAACTTCGGTATGATATTATAATTTCGTGAATGAATAACTCTCGTGAGTTAATTCTTAAGGTTAAATTAGGCATAGCTAATTATTCTTTTTCATCGTGGCATCAGAGTTACATCCACTTCAACAAACAAGTTTAGGCATACCGGGGGAGGGGGATGGTGGACAATTCTCATATGATACTACTATCAAGACAGAGTCATCTCAAATCTTGATTTACTCAATGTTGACCGTCATGTAATATTGTTTATGTTCCAAACTAGTTTATGGGTCGAATTAGGCCGAATGCCTATTTTCTTACCCATAGTTTTTCTAATGTTAATCTTTGATGGAAAGTATAATCCATGGATGTTAATTAAGTATAATGACATTTCATTAGTACAAATAGTATCTTAGGCTGAGCATAGAGTTAGTCAAATATGGTCATCGTACTTAATAGGCATTGTTTTAAATATGAAAGGTCAATTTATTAGACAACTTTGTTATATATGATTGATGTTTATAAGGCCAAAATTTGGTATGAAAATATCTATTTATGTGTCTGTCTTTATTACAAAGTCTTGGACGGTACCAAACCATTAATGTTGATGTAATTGAGCACTCTTCTTTGGTTCCATACAAAACAAATTAACTTCTATTTTTACCAAAAATAAGTCACCTAGTAGTGCATTATACTAGTAGTTTACATTATACTTTGGTGAAGTCCACACAAATAGTAGCATTAGCATATATATATGAACCCTACTAATTAAAGTGAATTATGTAGTATCAAACAAATATTCAAATTGGCAAAAAAAAAAAAATTATCGATTTGTTGTCAAGCTTATCGAAGAGGAGCACATACAGTGTCAACTTCTTAGGGCTATATTATTGTAGATTAATAATGTTTATTTGAAAGATATTTAAAAGCTTATTTTTAATCTTTTTCTCAATGAACCAAAAATAGAAGAAGAAAACAGTTGGTACTATTGTCGAATCTATTGTGCCTGGTTCATACCTTTTTCTATACATGAGAAAAAATAAATATCTAAAGGAGAGAGGAAGAAAATATCAAGAAGTTAGTCAAATTAGTTTTGGACCTAAGTAATATTTCAAAAGCCAGTTTAAAAGAAAGAGGGTTATCAATCTTTAAAAAGATATAGGGTATCGTGCCAATCCGACGTGGGATTCTTTCCATCAACACTTTCCTTTCACTTCTAGATCTGAACATTCTTTATATGTGATTCCACTGTCTGTTCCAGAGT